>CAUYSK010027371.1:0-39956 GCA_963575035.1 Avahi laniger | reverse complement strand
AGTTTCAATTTCCCCAAAACCAAAACGCGGACCAAAACTGACGCCGGCACGAAAATTAAAAATCGCGAGGCTTGGAGCCAACCAATCAGGAGCCGAAACAATCCGCCACTTTCAAAGGAACCAATGGACTAAGGGGGGAGGGGGGATGGTGTGCCCAGCGTGTTGTGTGGAACCTGCGGGTCGTGTGCAAAAGAAAGTATAAAAGCTTCACTTTTACCCCAGGGCGGGGTCCTGGTTCATAGGGGAGGCCACTGCGTTGGTGCTCTGGGACTTGGACCCTAGCTCGAGCTAGCCAATAAACTCCTTTGCTATTTGCAGCCTCGGTGACTCTGCCTCTCTGTTCCTGGGGCCGAGGGGAACCGGATCTAACACATTGACTTTAATATTTAACTTAATATCTCAGTATGTAAGTTATAGGATATCAAAAGGGACGTGTGAATCAGCTGGGAGAAGAATGGACATCATCTAAAGTCTAAAGGGTCCGCTCTGCGATCCACATGTAGGACCCTGGAAAAGGCTTTAAACAGCATTCCTGTCACTGACACTTCGAGCACCATTGAATCCTCTGGATCATACGGTCCCAGGGGCAGAGCTGCTTGCACAGAAGTCTGGACTCATGGAGTCTTCTCTTGTCCTGGGCCCCACTTATAATTGGTAGCTTTTTGGTTCACTCAGTGAGACTTATTTTCCACCCTCTGGCATGCAAATGTCTTACTACTGCACTGGGTCTAGAGCACTGGTTATTAATACTTTTTACCTACCAGAGAAGGAATCAGAGAAGCCGAAGGAGGACCCAGGGCAAGATGGAACAGCTGCAAGCCCAGCCACTGCATTGCACAGATGAGCCGAGCCAGCAGATAAGCCAGAGTGGGGGTGATTGGGAAACCGTGACTGCTGCTTCCCCTCCAACCTCCCATCCCCCACAAGAACTTCTCCATAGCTCACCTTGCCCAGAAACATATGAGAACCGGAATTCTGGGAAATGTAGTTCATCCTAGCCGAGCAGACACATTGCACACCATAGATACAATTTATGGTAGACTTTTATATTATAGGCTAGAGAATCCAGTTTAGAAAAAGAACAGTAGGTGGCCTATCTTGACATGATCTTCTTTCCTGAAGATGCCATCTGCCAAAATTTTTTCCTGCCTACAAAACTTCGATTCCATAGAATTTGTTCTGGCCCTGGGGAGATTATCAAAAGAGAGCTGTTTCCAGAAAATATTATTTTTTTAATAAATAATTTCTTAAGAGTGTGAAAATACATTCACAGTTTGAGTGTATTATTTATCAATGGCTTTTCCAGAGAGACTAAAATTTTCTTAGGTTTGAGGTTTTATATATATATATATATATATATATATAAGCTTCAAAGAATTAGAATTTGCTTTTAAGTTGAAAAATGTGCTGCAGGCAAAGGGCAGTGTGATGTGCTTTTGCACTAGAGCAAAAAGAAGATCTCAAAATTGGCTCTTCAGGCTGCCTGGAATGTTGCTCATTAAGGCACTGACGACTGACCACGGTGGATTCAGAATCGACTGTCCTGGAAGCACAGGGTGTCCCAGTGAGTGGACCTGTTCCTCTGCAGACAGCACTGTTGTTCTTTTGTTTCTGAAGTCCATCATCTAAGAGAAAGCTGACCTCAACTTTTGTTTTTTGTTACGTGAATCTTTATGCTTCTCTTAGAAAATGGTAAGATCATTGCTCTGTGCAAGGAAGGAGTGTGTACGTGGGAGTATGTGACAAGTTTTGCAGACTCCAAGGACAGAATTCACAACAGAGAACAGCTAAAGGGAGAGAAAGTACAAGTGAGACTAAAGGGAAAGTGGTTTTCAAATCCACCCTTCCTTATCTCGAACCACTGCATGATTTCCTGATGAAGACATTTGTCCACCCAATGGTGCTGGTATTTCTAAAAATTCTCTCCACGAATACCAACTGTTAACATCTGCCTCAGACACAGGAGTAGGGAAAGACTGCAAGGGGGAAAGAGACTTAATACACAAACAATTTTTACCATTTGAGGGAAAAAATCACTCCTATCATTTGACTGCTGAATTGAAAGATCAAACAAAAGGATGTGGTGTCTTTGACATAGTATTTGCTGAATAATCATTTAATAAATGTAATTGGTTGATGGACTAAATAAGAAAGATGTCACGTTGGCTGTTCATACAGACCTTTGGCAAGTAATTCGTCCAATACCAAGGACAAAATAGGACCAAGGACCTATACCAAGATCGTACTGTACCAAAGGGATTCTCATTTTTTTCCTCCACCATTTTGATCTTCCAAGTTTTAGAATCTCAAATACAATCGATCCTTAGGTTTAGTGCATGTCAGGATCACAATGGACAGAGACCCTGAAAAACTGAACAAAGGAGGAACAGAACAGAATGGAAAAAAGTTATGGAAATTTTCCACCCACGGCTGGGACGACACACCCTCATGCAAACAAAGCTTTGGGACTGAGACCATGTTTTATAAAAATGTGATAAAACACTTGCTGATCCCTGAGGGGATGAACAATTTTTTTTTTTTGTTTATTCTCCAAAATTCAAGCCCACGTGCTGAGCAGTTGAAGGGAAAAGGCTTTTGTCATATCTGTTTCCAAATACCTATTTTCTTTCTGGAGCCCCAGAAGTTTGAGCTGCTGTCAAAGCAAGAGAATGTGTCAGCATCTCTGACCCTGCGCCTGCCCTTGTTCTAACCGTGTCGGTCCACCACCGCTAACTGGCCGGCTCTGACGGCAGGTGCTTGGCTGGATTGTCACTGGAAGGGCCATCAGGCTAACGCTGTGCCTCCAGCACTGCAGTTTGCTCTGTGTCACTGGGCAGCAGGCAGAGAGAGGTAAATGCAAGCCCCTCCTAATCCATCTTCCAAGCTGTCATCTCACAAGGCTCTGCAACAAGGAGCTAAATGGCAAGGTCACCTGAAAACATGTTTTATTGTGAGTGCCTTGCTACCTTCCCCGATGCCTCTTTGAATCAGTTTGTCAAAAAAAAAAAAAATCTGTAGATTCCTATGCTCACTATACTAAAACAAAATTGCTTGAATTCTGTTGCTTAAGATTAAGCACTCAAAAATGTCAAAGGTGGTCTTAAAAATCAGACTGTGGGGCTGGACATGGTGGTTTACACTTGTAATCCCAGCACTTTGGGATTTCACTCCTGAGGCAGGAAAATCGCTGAGGCTAGAAGCTCGAGACCAGCCTGGCAACATAGTGAGACCCCCAATTCTAAAAAAAATATTTAAAATTAGCTGAGGATGGTGCCTCACACCTGAAGTCCTAACTACTCAGGAGGCTGAGGCAGGAGGATCACTTGAGCGCAGGAGTTGGATGTTGCAGTGAGTTGTGATCGCTCCACTGTACTCCAGCCTGGGTGACAGAGCAAGACACTCATCTTTGAAAAAAAAAAAAATCAGGCTGTGGATAATGGGATCAGTTGCATTTTTCTTAAAAATGATGTAACCCATCTCCTCCATTTCCTTTTGTATTTGACTTTCCGACTGCCGGGCTAAGGAACAGCATGCAGTTGACTTTGTGGTCAGATGTTATATATCACTTTGGTGTTTTGCAACTTCCAACAGCGTTTACACAAAAATGACTTCATCAGATCCTCAGATAATCCTGCAATGTGGGTGAGGTTGATGTATACTTTATCACCATTTGCCATATGAAGGAAGAAGAGTAAACAAGTTACATAACATGGCCAAGGTCACTCTACATTTCAGTGGTGGAACCAGATTCCAACAGAAGAATTGAACTTCTACACCAAGGTTTTTGTTTGTTTGCTTCAGGTTAAATATCTGTAAAATTATAGCCCCAATTTGGTGGTCTCATTAGATGGTCATTAGGTGATAACTTTTTCCACATTTCCATATTCTTTTTTTTCTAGTACTTTATCATTTTCTTCTCTACCAAGAATTCCCTGTTAACATTCACAACACAAAAATACCCTCTTCTACCTCTCCTGTCTTCTTTCCTCACTCCCTCTTTCTTTTTCTCCTTTTGTCTCTCTTCCTCTCTGTCTCCCTTTTCTCTCCTCGTTTCTCTGTCTCTCCCTCTCTCTGTCTCCTTCTTTTGTTAATTCTGGCTTTTTGTTTTTGTTTGTTGATTGCACACTGAAAATAACACGTGCCTGGAAGATGAGACAACTATGTCTGAGAAATTACAATTTCCATAAACTCTGTGGGTCTCTGTTATGTTATCTGTAAAAAAGTTTTTTCTAAAGTAATGATTCTCCTACAGAAGTGAAGAATAAAGAAGGGAAATATAATATAATTTTTGTGCTATTCAAAACAGGTACATGGTTAAAAAAAACTGAGGGCTACCTAAATTGTAGGTTTTCTTCTTTTAAGTTACAGATGACACGATCAAACCCAGGTCTTCTGTCTACAAGTCAAATATTTATGATTTTATTTTTTAGTGATTTCATTGACCTCGCCAATAAGCCACTTTTAATATAAAATTCCAAGACAGGATGTACAAAATTTAGAAAAGAAAGAAGCCAGAATTTTAACAAGATGCTCTTCTCTTGACCATTATTAATATCTGATAGTTTCTCACATTGATGATTTTTTTTAGAAAATCAAATCTAATATTCGACCAAATAGCAGCACTAAAGGAAAGAGGAGATGCCGGGCGTGATGGCTAATACCTATAATCCCAGTGACTCAGAAGGCTGAGGCAGGAGGATCACTTGAGCCCAGGAGTTTGAGACCAACCTGGGCAACATAACAAGACCCCATCTCTAAAAAAATTTTAAAAATAACAAATGAAAAAACTTAGCAAGGTGTGGCAGTGCACACCTGTAGTCCCAGCTATTCGGGAGGCTGCAATGAGCTATGGTTATGCCACTACACTCTAGCTTGGCTAACAGAGCAAGATTCCATCTCTTAAAAAAAAATTCTTAAAAACAAATTCCATTCTAGCACTCTATTTTTCTGGTTTACTTTGTAAAACTAAGCATTCCAAGGTAAAACAAATTGCATCTAGATACTATGTATGAAGGTTTTTCCTAGAATAACATCTTTATTTAGCTAAAATGCCATGGTTCTATAGACTTCTGTGCTCTGAGCACAGCTGCATAATTAGTAATCATCATTAATCATTTCTACTTCTGTACTTTTATCACCAACAAAATTATAGCAACCTATATTTTTAGTAAACTTTAATTGCAAGTTTAATTTGATATTTATTTATCGCTTTATGAAGCAGTTTGCTGAACTGATTACACAAATCTGAAATGATGTTTCTGAAGATAAAAATAAAACTTCCTACCAGGAATAAACAGGCTTTTCAAAGAAGAGTTATCTGCCTCTTGGCAAAAAGAAAAAAAACAAAAAGCTTCTAGGTTTCTTCTACCTTTAATGTGAAAATGAGTATTCATGTGGGATGGTTTTAGACTACGTATTAGAAAATGCATATCAAGTAACAGATGTATAATTTATGGAGTTGATTGCTTTAAGCAGAGAAGCTTAAAAATGAGTTTTTGCAACTCAGGTTGCTCTCAAGAGGCAAACATATGCTAATTATTCAGAATTGAAACCTGCCCTTGAGGTATACAAGCAAAAGGAAAAGAAACTTACAGAAATATTTGAGAAGCAAAATGTTTTACCATTCTCAGAAATATTTTCTTGTTTTTTTTTCTGTAGAAAAGGATGAGATGGTTGTTAATACTCTTGAAAACTGTGTTAGATAGTGAGACTTGAACAGCTGAGGTTTTCTCATGGGATTGGGCACCAATGTTGTGTGGTGCTGTATAGGGGGGATTACTTGGGTGGATGGATGAATGAATGTGTCAATAGAAGCTGAGAAATGTTCTTTCAGCCAGGCTCAAGACATGAAGGGGAACATGGCTTACAAACTGAGCCACTGATAGACTCAAGAGAAAAAGCCTAAGAATGAAGATGAGTAACATAGAAATAATCACTGTCAGACTTACATTATGTCTAGAACAACTGGATTATAAAAGTCAAGTCCTATGTTGTCAGCAGCCTGAGCTAGGCAAGGAAATGCTCCTATAAAGGCTGGTGCCCAAATGTCCTGAAATGAAATCTGAGACCTATTGGTACAGAAGTACCCTGAATATTCTTAAACTGGCAGGGTGAGGGCAAGGGGACGGGGCAGTCTCCAAAGTAGCTTGAGCCTTTCAATCACATGTAGGAATTGGTGATTTGAAAAAACAAACCACCAAAAAGAGCACAAATAAATGTCATAGCAAATCAAATTGAACATGGTAAACCAAACTCTATACTCTTACAAGAACAAGGAGTTCCACAGAGAGATATGCTGGACTTTTAACTTGTCTGCAAAGAACAATGCATTCTTAATTAGCATCTTACTTCCTGGTTGGTTGTTTTGTGTTGTTTATTTATTTATTTTGTATTCATTTTAATGTCTTCGTTGAAAGAGATAATTTTTTTCCAATTTAAAAAGAAAAAGGAATGACCATCAAGAGTAGAATAGTTAACATAGAGGAGAATACTATGTAAATGAATTACCTACTAGCTTCAAGCAGCAACCTAGATGAATTTCAGGAACATAATATTGGGCAAAAATGCATCACTGAATACATACAATAAAGTTCCATCTATACAAAAGTCAAAAGCAAATAAAATTAAATAATATGTTAATCGAAATCTATACATAGCTGATAAAGCTAGAAAGAATACCAAGGAACGACTACCATAAAATTCATGCTTTTTGTTTCTTGGGAGGGGGGAGATGTGACCAAGGAAGACACAAAGGTGTCACACACCCTGGCAGTGTTTTGTTATTATACTCACGCTGGTGGGGTGCCTGAGTATTCATTTTATTATTATTATTCTTTACTCTGAGTAGAAATGTTATCACGTACTCCTTCAAATGTCTGATTTATAAGTTTGATTTTTTCAAAAAAGATGAGTCAAATTTTTAAATTTTATTTCATTTCTTGAAATCCAAACATACTTATCTTTTGAGGGTAGCCTTTTCTCCAGATACCTATGAGGAAATCCAAGATGCAGAGTTTACAGATTCATAAACGCTGCTGCCACAGAATGAAAAATAAATAAAATAAAATGAAAATCAAGGAAAAAAAGTCCTTGATTGAATCCTTTTTTTAAAGCTGGCATCCATATATGCGGCCTGACACTCAAGACTTTTTACAATCTAAACCCAATCTTTTGTTCTATGAATAGCTCCCAGGCCGGGCATGGTGTACAGATCACAGATCACGCCTGTAATCCTGGCACGCTGGGAGGCCGAGGCGGGTGGATGGCTCAAGGTCAGGAGTTCGAGACCAGCCTGAGCAAGAGCAAGACCCCGTCTCTACTAAAAATAGAAGGAAATTATCTGGACAGCTAAATATATGTATATATAGAAAAAATTAGCCGGGCATGGTGGTGCATGCCTATAGTCCCAGCTACTCGGGAGGCTGAGGCAGTAGAATCGTGGATCGCTTGAGCCCAGGAGTTTGAGGTTGCTATGAGCTAGGCTGAAGTCACGGCATTCTAGGCCGGGCAACAGAAAAAAATAAAAAAAAGAATAGCTCCCAGAACTTCCCTGTGGGGCCGATTTCCTTGTTAAATACAAGTCCCAGGGCAAGCCCTACGTCTTGCATCTTCATGCTGCGATTATCTCATTCCACTGCGTTTCCCACTCTCTTGCTGATAAACCATCGTAGCTTGGACTCTTCTGAAGACCCACCAAGAGAACCTCAATCTGAGAGCTCTGGCTCCTTCGTGAGGGCTCAACAACTGCCTATTTAATTCTTCTAGCAGTTAACCTTGTGAGCCTGTAACACCTGCATTTTCATCAACCAGATAGATCACTTTTCCTCCTAGGCAAAGAGCTTGACTTCACTTCTTATTTTCCCTGGCAGGTAAATGTGACTGAGTCACCCACCACACGTGTGCCTCCTGGGGGCCTGGTCCTGACACCTCTCACAAAATCCTCCACACCCTCGCTCTCCTCTCCTAAGTGAGTACTTACAGGGGACCCGGGAAACACTTCAAAGCCCTCGGGAACTGCAGCGTCATATCAGGGCTTAGCAAACTTTTCCCATAAAGAGTCAGATAATAAATACTTTAAGCTTTGTATCCTATATAAGGTCTCTGTTTCTTCTTCTCACCTCCTCCTTCTTTTTCTTCTTCAGCTTCTTTCCTTTAAAAATGTAAAAACCTTTCTTAGTTCCCAGGATTTGGCTGCATTTGACCTGTGAACCCTACTTTGGACAGAAAGCTCTGGAGTTTCAAAATGGCTGTGTAAAGCAGAGTCCCTCAGCCCTCTGCGGCCACATTCACCCCATTCTCTGCAACCGACTCACTTGGATTATGATGGGAATGATACTTTTTTACTGTTTAGCTTTCTCCGAACTACAGATGTACAGTTGACTTCCTGTGTTCAAATTCAGTAAAGAGGTAGACAGCTAGTTGGTGAATTTGAACCACGTGGATTTCTGGTTTAAAGAATGTAGGACCCACTCACCCAATTAATCTTCTTCGTTTAAGGATTGCTTACACCTTGTACGTCTGCTTTGTCTAGTCCTTGTCTAGAGAACCATCATGATCAAACCAATCTGCCCGAGTCTGAGGAGCCTGCTTTAGAATCATTTGTTCATTTGTGGGATGGTGAAGCCAGTTCTCCCACCCTCCGTACCCCCCACCCACACACCTGTGGTTCCTGGAGGCCTTAGGCTGAGGCGTGGGGCAGCCGGTGCCCTAGCTCAGAGGGTGGACACCATGAAGTCTGCAGCTACGGAGCACCATCCACCAGCGCAGCCAGATAGAGTTTTTATTCAGGTGGATTTTCTGTTGCTTCTTAAAGGCCCACAATGGCAATTACCAGGGGCCCAAGGGAAATGCTGCTTCCCTGGAAGAGACAACAAATGAACTATGAATACTTTATTAATATTAGCTTCCCAAGTAGCTAACAAAGCCTGGGAGAGGCAGAACTCTCATGTAAATTAGTCATTCGGAGTACACTGCCTGTGATTGTGCAGCATTGAGATCTAGTGCATGGCCTACTCCAGTGAAAGGATATGAGTATGATTTGAGAGACGCTTTTTCTCAACCAACTGTGGGAAAGCTAACACTTTCCTCTTCTACTTTTTATAGCATCATCAGAAAGACATCTCCTTCCTTTGGTTCTAGAAGTATGTTACAAAGCAGGAGCAAGAGTCTGCTAGCTTTTTGCTTGATATTGGTGTTCCTTTTGTGCTCTCAAGCTTTGCACATGACTAAGTAACTGAAGATTGAGTGTGTTGCGGAAAGAAAAAACTTGCTCTTGTAGTCCTTGACAAAGTCAAGGAACAAAACGAATGTCAGCATAGGAAAGGAAATAGCAACTCACTCAGTGTCAAAACAAATGCAATCTGCTGTTTCAGTGGGAAACAACTTGTTGGTACAGGTGAAGGAGGGCTTTCTTCACGTGAGAACCGTGCCGCCCTGGCAAGGTGTCTGAGCCAGCCTGTCGTGGGGTGTTTTCCTCCTGAAACCTTTCATCACTTCACTCTGACTTGCTGTCACGGCTGCCTGGACATGCTGACTCCGGAGAGTCCCAGGCATCAGCAGGGAGAGTAAAAACAGGGAGATAAATTTCACAGGTGCGAGTTATTTCAGAAAAGAGGAGAAAAGAGGGAAGGAGGATGGGCGTCCTAGGTAAAACATTCACATTATGAGTCAGACTTACCTGATGCTTTGCAGATTGGATTTATGCGACGAAGCACACATTTTCTTCCTTTTTCACTTGATTCTACCCTCGAGTCTTCTTCCCACTTGGAAATTTCTTCCTCTGGATGTTAAAGCTGTGATTCTGAAGTAGGCTGCTCTAGCTTGAGCAGATTGGTTTGCTTATGATGGTTCCGTAGACAGGGACTTAGACAAGGCAGAGTAGTAAATAAGATGTATCTGGTGCAAGCAAGCTTTTGGTGAAGAAGATTAATGGGGGTGATTGGGTCTCACAGTCTTTACACAGAAATCCACGAGGTTCAAATTCACCAACTAGTTGTCTACCTCTTTATTGGATTTGACCACAGAAAATCAACTGTACATCTATAGTTCAGAGAAAGCTAAACAATAAAAAAGTATCATTTCCATCATAATCCAAGTGAGTCAGCGGCAGAGGATGGGGGTGGGATGTGGAAGCAGAGGGGAGGGAACTCTCCTTTACACAGTCATTTTGAAACTCCAGATCTTTCTGTCTAGTTTGTTTAGAGTAATGTAGATTGAGCCAAAGGGATTGAGTGGAATTGACTTTGTGTTTAATCTTCCATCTTCTTCTAATGAAATTATTTGAACCATAACTCAGTAGAAAAGCACAACTCTCCTGTAAGTTTCTTGAAATGTTTATTTCACAGGAAAATTTTTGCTTATTTGATTAATTTTTAAGGGTTTGTAGCTTGAGTTTTGTCTTTCCCAAAAAAATGGATGAAAAGACGAGCGGTTTTAAATTTTGAGTATCTTAAAAGAGGTCTTGGCCCTTGTTAAATTTCGTTTGAGAGAATTCATAGAAAGTTACTGTGAAGCAACTACATTCTTAGAAAGTTTCTCATTCAGGTTTCTCTTTGGGGCAGTTCTGAGGTTATTCCGAGAGCTGAATGCATTATGTTCTCTCTCTGAATCACAGATTCTGACAGGTTATTTTACAAGTTCTTAGTCTTTTTCTAAAAATTGACAAGCATATGGGAAAGTTATTCATTCGGTGAGTAAAATATGCTTATATCTGCAAACAACAGAGATGGAAAAAGGTACCCTATTTTTACTGGGAACCTTTATAAAACTTTTACAAATGCAAACCAATCTTGACATAGAAAAGATGCAAAAGATGCTGGCCCTTAATTCTTCTCTGCAGTTTCTCATCATCATGCAATGTTTTAATTTGCCTTGAGATGAAACCACTTAGATCCCAGCCTTAGATCACTATGTCCTATACCATAGGATGAATACAATTTAAAAAGGGAAGAAGGTTTTTGAAAAAATGTGGCTTCTGTGAAATATAACCATATTGCATTAAAGGGGCTACTTTTACTTTATTTCTCTTAATTTTTATTTGTATGATATCAATGTTATATTTAAGTATATTCTTATAATTATTTCATTATTTGTTTATTTCTTTAAATTTATCTAATTTAAAGATAAATTTGAGGATGATTGTCTTCTAAATGATACTAATGTCTTTTATGAATGCATAGATGCAAACCAGAACTGATAGCATTTAAAGAGTTATGAGTAGGACTTATCTAGTCACTAATAATTTCTCTATTTGTTTTCTACAATTCCTTGCAATGATATTTCAGTTTATATTTGGAAAGTAGCCGTCAAACTATAAAAATTGCCTACTAGTTCATAAAACAATATGCCATCTTCAAACTGAAAATAAATATCTTTTTTTGTAGCATGAAAAGTCCCATTCCCGGGCTACTATTCTCTCAGACCATACATAACTTTACAGAAAATTACCTACCAGGATCACTTGTCAAGTAATATTAATACATAAATTCATGGAAGGAAAGGAAACTCTCCCTGCTGACACATTTTGCTGTGAGCAGTGGGACAGGGGCAGGTTCTTCCCTGCTGGGGGCCTTAGTTTCCTTTGCCTGGAATCTTCTCTCCATTTTCATGTGGCTGCCTTCATCTTGTCTTGGGATCTCAGCTTAAAGATCACCCCAGAGTGATCTTTCTAAGTAGATGCCCTATTATATAATTGTCCACATAGGACCCAATCTAAGAAGGTGCCCTATTATATAATTGTCTACATAACACTTATCATGAACTGATATTCTTGATTTTTGTTTGTTTAGTGTCAACTTCCTTGCATTTACAGAGTATGAACTTCATCTTATTTGTGCTGTAACCCAACACCCCAACACCTAGAACAGTGCTTGGCAGGAGTTATGAGTTGAATTGTCTCCCCCAAAAAGATATGTTGATGTCCTGACCCCCGACACCTCAGAATGTGACCCTGCTTGGAATAGGGTTGTTGCAGATGTAATTAGTTAAGATGAGGTCATAAGCAATGAGGTATATCCTTAATCCAAAAAGACCACTGGCTTTATAAGAAGAGAGAGAAGCACACAGAGAGGGCACCACGTGAAGGCACAGACACATGGGGAAGACGGCCAGGTAATGATAAGGCAGAGACTGGAGTTGTGTCACCACAAACCAAGGGACGCCTGGGGCTACCAGAAGCTGGAAGAGGCATGCAAGTCTCCTCCTCCACAGGCTTGGGAAGGAGCAGGGTCCTGCGAAGGACTCAATTCTCTTTTCAGATGCTGAGGGCCGACATTCCACCCCCTCAACCAGGTGCCAAATATCTGCCTTAAAAATGAGGTTTTTGTAATGAAAACCTGCTGTATAGCAAATGGGCTGAAATGTATTTCAGTCCTCTAGTTGACTTGAAATAATATTGCAATCATTTCATCAGCAATACTTGTAGGAGGAAGATTTTTACTGTAATTTAGTGCTCATCATTACAGTAAATTTACAAGTTTCAGCTAGCATCATACTAAGAGCAATAATTTTAAAATGCATTATTTTTTTTTCCTTTTTTTTTTTTTTTTCCCTGCAGCAAGAGGAGCATGCATACCTTTGGAACACTGCAAAGAATCTGAGAGTGGAACCGAAGCCAACTCCAGTCTTTAAGGAAAATTTTACATGACACTTCCAGGTGGGCAAATTCAAAGACAGAATGAATCAGTGTCAAAATGGTGAAGAAAAATATTCTGGGTTCTTCATTCCCAAGGTCTGCATGACCAAATTGGAAAGAGCTCACTATATATAAAGTCAAGATGTATTTATTGTTAAAATTGATTTTTATTGCTTGCATTTTTAAAAAATCTGAAATCACTTGAAAAACAATTATATATTATATATATGTATACATGCGCGTGTGTGTGCGCGCATGTGTTTGTGTGTTTGTGGAGCCTGATCAATTTTATTAGGTGGCCCTTTGTAAGGTTACTAGAGCAAGTCCTTCAGTTTATAACAAATGGCTCCTCATAAATCAGTGGTGACCTTCTTCATTTGTTCCTTGATAACATGAATGATTTCTTTAGGAGGCGTATTGTCCTAGAATTGCAGTTTTCTCTGTGTCTCCCATGTACATAATTCACAGGATTAAGCACAAAGAGGCAAACGAACGTACCAAAGACAAAGGACAGTCTTCGAGGGGAGGCAAGTGTGGGGTCTGAGAGCATTTCCTGTCTCATAGATAGGAAGCATTCACATCATGGCTTGTCATCTGTGCTGTCTGGCCTAGTGTCTCCTAACTTCCTGGAATAAAACCAAACTAAGCAAAACAAGAAAAAGGACAATTTCTCTGTGTTTTGGAATTCCAAACTCCTATTACCGGAATACTAAATCTTTCAACTCTGCTGGCTAATGCGAATTCCAAAATTTACAGTGTTTTTTATGGTTTGTTTTTAAAATGTAACACGCAATATACATCCCATATATCACAACAATTTATTTTAAACATTATTCCCAAATTCTGCTAATCTTTGAGTCAAGAGCAAAATATTGGCTTATTAAAATTAACTTTTGTTTTTACTTTTGTAAATGGCTTGAACAAAACTCATTCTCCCTTGAATACTAACTGGGCTTCAGATGTGGGCAAATGATAAGGAAATATGTAACATAACAATAATCCTGGCCTGGGTACAGTGGCCCAGGCCTGTAATTCCAGCACTCTGGGAGGCTGAGGCAAGAGGATCACTTGAGGCCAGGAGTTCGAGACCAGCCTGAGCAAGAGCGATATCTCATCTCTAAAAAAAGTAGAAAAATTAGCTGGGTGTAGTGGTGTGCGCCTGTAGTCCCAGCTACTTGGAAGGCTGAGGCAGGAAGATGGCTTGAGCCCAGGAGTTTGATGTTGCAGTGAGCTATGATGATCCCACTGCACTCTAGCCCAGGCAACAGAGCAAGACTCTGTCTTGAAGAGTCCAAATAAAACAAAAACAAACAAAAAGCCCAATCCTTAGTTTATTCTGTGAATTTTTCATTCTTGCCCTTCAAATGTCCTTGTTGGTCCAACAGTTTTCATATCTGATGCAAAATTTTCATTTGCCTTTGTAAGAAGTTATCTCATATAAAAAAGAGGTTCTATTTTATCAGCACCATCAGCAATGACCACATCACCATCACCACTTTTCAATTTGTAGAAAATCCAGCATTATCTGCCAAGTTGGCAAGATATCAAAAGAGCGCGGATTGTTTTAATGAAAATAGCTGATTCAGTCCTAGATGGATTTGGGAGCTTCGCATAAAGTCTGGGGAGAACTTCTGTGTTGTGAACTTCCACATCACATAGATTAATAGAGTAATAGAGTGGTATATGAAGAGACCTGTAGAAAACCAACAAGAACCTCTGCTTTTCGAGCCAAATTGAGAGTGGTCCTTTGAGGGTGCCCTTGGAAATGTGCAGCCATGAGTTCGGTGTGCCAGGAGCAGAGGCACAAACAAGGGCTGCAAGATGGGAAGAGGTGAATGTGAGTGAGCGTGTGTGTGTGTGTGTGTGTGTGTAGGGAGGTTTAGCTAATAAATAATGCCTAAGTGCACATATAGGAATAACATTTATTCCTATAATGTTATAGGATGGGTATATGCATACATAATGAGTGCGATGCGCACCATTGGGGGAGGGACACGCTTGTAACTCTGACTAGGGGGGAGGGGGAGCAAAGGCAATGTAACCTAAACATTTATACCCCCATAATATGCAGAAATAAAAAATAAAAAAATAACATCTATGTTTTAAATATCACAAGAAACTCAGATTAAAGAAACATGTTTAACAAAATTTTAGAAGAAAAATATTTTAAAGTTATCTCTTGTTTGGAGCAAGCATTCAGACCCACTAAGGTACAAATTCATTCCGTCTGGGAGAAATGTTTAGGAAGAGCTACCTGAGCCAGGCCTTTCTTACGCTGGTGAGGAAATAGAAGGGATGCACCAGCCCACGAGAATTCTGCTTTCCTGACTGGCGGCTCCAATTTATAGGTTTCTGAGGAAAGAGGAAATGTAGAATTAACTTCTATTAAATTTCATCCACAGGCCAGACCCGATGATCCTTGCCAAGTATTGTCATTGTCACAAGCAGCGGTTAAGAGCTCAGGGCTCCCAGAGTTCTTCAGAGGGAAATTGGTCCCACCTCTCAATACCTCTGTGTGACCTTGGATAGGTCATTTTAAGTTCTCTGATTCCTAGTTTCTTCCTTCTAAAATGAGGATCATAAATGAGCCTTTCTCACTGACAAGGATTAACTGAGATAATCTTTGCAAAATGCTTAACAAACAGTGCTTGGTAAATAAATGTTGACTCAATGATGATTGAATAGAAAAAGAGAGAAAAAAAATTCTTTATATGAAGAGAGGTGAGCAGGATGCAGTCATGGTAGCTTTTATGCCTATTTTACAGATAAGAATAGTTAGGGTTGAGCAAAATTCAGTAATTTGCCAACAAGTTGCAAACCCAGAACGTGAATTTGTATCTGTGAGAATCCAAGATTCGATGGTGGCGGCGACACTGCAATGCCTTCTTACAAGAGAATTAGGAGCTGGAAAGAATGCTGAGCCCGTGTGCTGCAAGAGCTGGCTGCTGCACTCCCGCTGAGTTCTGAGAGCCCTCTGGCAGCTACCCAGCCATGCTAACAATCTTCGTAGCTCAGAACTGGGCGTTGCCCAGGGAGCAGAAGTCAATGATATTATCCAGGTGATAATACAAATATCACTCCAGGTCGAAATCTGGAATATTACCTTGACTTCCTAAATTTGGCTATTCCCAGTCCATTCTCAAGGACAAGTGCTGTGTCCTCTCTCTCTGCAGGGCTGACTCACCTCATGCCCAACACTGTAACAGCTCCCTCTGTCTTAGTTCTGCCAATAACGTGACCTTAGGCAGGTCACTTACCTCTTAAAAGCTGCCTTAGGACAGATCCTTAAGCCACAACCCTGACTGACTAACTCAGATTCTATAGAGCAAGACTGAATTATTTATGCATTGTTTTGGTAAATGTTTTATTGAAGTTAAACCTTACATCAGAAAAAAAATGTGTAAATCCTCTAAGTGTACAAATTAATTTGCACAAAGTGAACACAGGCTCAAATTAAGTATTAATAATAAAGCAATCCAGCCCTAAAGACAACCCCTACTAGACATCACTTTCCCAAGAGAATCACTATATTCTGACTCTTAGCATCATAGCTTACGTTTGCCAATTCTGAAATTTATATAAACAGAATCACACAGCATGTGCTGTTTTGTGTCTGGCTTCTCTCGCTCAGCAGCATGTTTGTAGTTATAGCTTGTTTATTTTCATGACTATATAGTAAGAGGTCAGTCTCCTGTTTTGTAAATAACGTTTCACTGAAACATTGCCAGGCTAATTTGTTTCAGTATTTTCTATAGCTGCATTTGCACTACAGTGGTAGAGTCTAATTGCAACAGAGATTATATGGCTGGCAAAGTTGAGAATATTTACTCTCTGGCCCTTTACAGAAAAAAAGTTTGCTGACTCCTGCTCTGTAGCGTCTAAATCATATGAGCACATCAACACTTCTTTATTCATCCTACTCTTGATGGACATTCAAGGTGTTTCTGGTTTTGAGTTATTCTAATACAAATAGTTCTGCTGTGGCCATTCTTATACATGTCTTTTGGTGACATTTCTGTTTGGTGACATTTCTGCTGAGAATGTGTATTTTTAAAAATCTTGGACTGATTCTAATGCATGGCCCAGTTTGGGATCTCCTGCTTTAGAAATAATAATCTAACCTGAAGTGTTTAAATTGTCTTGCCCAAGGTCATGCAGAAAATAATTGGCAGACCTGAGATTGATAACCAAGCCCCTGTTTCTGGGAACAATTCTATTTTCCACTACAGTTCCTGTAGTCATTATCTTTAGAACATTAAGTTAGAAGGGTCTTTACTTATCCAAGGTCCTTCACAAATGACTCTTTTCTACTACATCTGGCTGTACATTTTCAAGAACAGGAAACTCACTGCCTTAGGAGAATTTTAGAGAGGAAGGGATTATATAAATCACTTAACCCAATCCCCTGATATAAATAAGCAAATTGAGGTTTGGAGATACTAATAATTTGCTCAAAATAGGCATCTTGAGCCTTGACTTCTATTGTGTATTACAAAATAATTTTGAACCTGCTTTTTTTGTCTTTGCAGTTTGTCAATTAACTTACACAAGTAATACCTATTTATTTTAACCATTTAAATATTACAGGAATGACTAAATTAAAACCAATAGTCACTCCTTCCCTTTCTAACTGTTTAGTTTCTCCTTCCTAGGCAACCACTCTCAACAATTTGTTTTTTACTCATCCAGATATAAACGTATAAAAATGCATGTAACTGGTATGAGTCCACGACTTTGATGAGGAAGAAATATAATTTAATTTTCCTTTTACTCACATTAATTTCTAATTTGAGGCTTCATCTCATCAGTTAGACAAACACTTAATCTCAGTCAATTTGGAATACTCTCCCTTTCCCTGTAGTTGTACCTAAATTTCACAGGGGTTAATGTAGTGCCAAGAAATTGAGTGTGTATGTGTGCATGTGCGTGTTGGGGTGTTGTGTACAGCATGGAAAGCACCTGGTCCTTGGCAACCACAGTGACACTGAGACATCTTTCATCCTACCTGGGCCTTGGCCACTGGCCCCTGTTGTCAGATGCTGTCAGGTCTGGTGGTTTTGGTGCTAATCTTGGGCCCTGCAATCTCAGCCGGCGCGTCTGAGGCTCTGCCTGACTCAGCCCTCTATAGCCATGCCTCTGTGTGCTCCTGCCAGATTCCTTGGCCTCCACCTGGAAATTGAGACCCCATTTTCCTCTGGTTCTAGATCTCGTCAACCTAGATGGAGTTTTCTGCTTTCCCAGGCTCTGTTTATGACTTTTGACCCCTTTCTCCCAGGCTCACGTCCAGCACTTACTGCTTTCCTTGAAATACACTCTCATCACTCCTCGATCTGTGTATACCTCCCCAGCCTTTAATGAGCATCCTCGTATACATGCATTTTTATATACTTGTATTTTTTTATTTTTTTCGGGTGTCTTTTCCAGTCAGGCAGTGGGGGAGATCCCTCTCTTTTTGGAAGACAGTTGCTAAAGATGCTTCCTTTGTCCGTCCATGCCTCATTGGGAGTAGGAAGTATTGCACAGCCTAGGGGCTCGAATGGGGGTAGGGGAGGAGAAAGTAAAAAGAGAACTATTGAAAGAAAAAAAGGGGGATTAATATCTCAAATATTGTTCTACTGCAAAGATAGGCATATCTATAGAATAATTGTTTAGTTTTGTCTTTATTCCAAAATTGAGGTTATATATCAAACTGTTTAACTTGCACTTTTTTTACTGAACAGTATATCTTGGACAGATACCTGCATGCGGATATGCCTCATTATTCTCAGTGTTTTCATGGTGTAATTCTTAGTACAATTTGCTCAGTTATTTTCCATGTTTATGGAAGTTCAGGTTGTTTCCAGACTTTTGGAGTTAAAAATAATGACAATGCTGTAATAATCAATGCTTATTATGGTCTTAATATGAACTAGACAATGGTGTAAGATACATGATGCCATTTAATCTTCACAGAAACTCCAGGAGATAGGTATTCCTTTTGCCTTCTTTTCTGCAGATGAGAAAACTGAGGCCCACAAGGATTAAATAACTTTCTCAGGGTTGTAGTCGGTTATGGACTGGAACCCCAGCGGGCTTATCTACAAAGGCCATTCTCTTAACCACTATCCTGCACTGCCTCCCTGTAATAAGCTTGCTTGTATACATGTTTATATATTTATATTTTTACTGTTGTGCACTTTTATATTTTAACAAATACTGGCAGATTACTTTTAGGCTGAAGCAATTTACAGAACTATCCATAGTGTTCAAGAGTAACTATTACCCCAAAGCCCCACCAATGCTGGATCTAGGACTCACTCATTTCAAGGTATGTTATTCAGGTAGGAACACTGTCCTCCACTGCCCACCAAATGTTATCCAGGTGTTTCAGTTTTCACTCCTCTGATTACTGTTGTTGATATCAGACATCTTTTCTTATTTTACTGGCCCTTTGCATTCCTTATGCTGTGAATTGCCTGTTCACATTTGTCATTTTCTAATTAATTTGTAAGAGCTTTGTTGTTAGGAATATTAGCCCATGTATTGGGTTAATATTAACCCATGTGTTGTTAAGTATTTTCTCTTAGAAGATCATTTTTACTTTGACATATACCACACAGAAGTTATACATTTCTATTTAACCAACTCTTGCCATTTTTTGCTTTATAAATTACATAGTACTCTAACTGCAGTTCCCAACCCCTGGTACTGGTCCAAGGCCTATTAGAGACTGGACAACAGAGCTCCACTCCCACCCCCACCCCCAGCCCCCATGAAAAAATTATCTCCCATGAAACCAGTCCCTGGTGCCAAAAAGGTTGGGGATCACTGCTCTATAGTGTGAACAGTTTCTTGAAAACATATTCAGTTATTTACCCTAAGCTTCCTATCTTACTGAAGAAAGTTTTTCTCATTCCATAACTATACAAATGTTTTCTAAATGTTCTTCTAATGTCTCTATAGTTTTTCTTGTTTCATATTTAGTTCCTTAATATTTCTGAAATTTACTTTTAGATATGTTATAAGATAGGAGTGGAAGGTTATTTTCTTGCATATGTGTAGTCAATTGTCCCAACCCTGTTACTATATGTATTTTGTATTGTGTGTATAATGAATATTATACACCCTTTCCCAATGACTTTTACTCCCAGATATATTTGGACCCACTTCTGGACCCTGCTTGTTTCCATTGATCCATCTATTTTTATATTACTACCATTTGCTTTGATTATAGTAGGTTTATATTAAGTTTTGATATCCGTTAAGTGAAGTACTCTCCCCACCCCATTTCTGAAACAGAACCATAAAGCATATTAGACAACTTTCTCCTCCAGATATTTAATAATTTTCCAGTGAGTGAGGATGTCGCCTTCTTATAAGTTGGTTTTCTTATGATGAAAGATTGCAACGTTTTTAAGCAAATGAAGCTTTTTATGTCTGAAAAGTTACATAAGCTGACATTCTTCAAATTTTGTCAAGTAATATTATTAATGAGTTGACCCTGACTTTGGATTAGAATTAGCATTTTCTTCAGGATTGTGCAAGCAATAGGAAAATTAGCCAATTAAGGGGAAAAAACATAGCAAATTTTATGACTGCTGAAACTATTATCTTGCTTGAATAGAAACAATTGAGTTTAACAATAATGTGGCCCAGGCAAAGTGGTTCATGCCTGTAATCGCAGCACTTTGGGAGGCTGAGGCAGGAGGATTATTGAGGCCAGGAGTTCAAGAGCAGCAAGACAATATAACAAGAGGCCATTTCTACAAAAAATAAAAAATTAGCCAAGCACAGTGGTGTGTGCCCATAGGCCCAGCTACTCTGGAGGCTGCGACAGTAGGTTGAATTGAGCCCAGGAGTTTGAGATTGCTGTGAGCCATGATGACATCATTACATTCTAGCCTGGGCAACAGAGGGAGACTCTGTCTCAAAAACAAAACAAACCAAAACTCAATAATTTAATTGCAAAGTCAAAATCTTTTTGCTCAAGTAGCTGCTTTTCTTGTACAATATATTTTTTTTTTTGGTGCTGTTCTCCTCCCACCTAATGTTTATTTCTAATTTGCATCTAGTTTTAATTTCAAAAGGCTATAAAGATAGAGAAAGCATCACAGTTTTTGTTCCAAGCTTCAATATGGATGCGAAAGAGCTGAAGTTTATTATTTGTTTAATGCCAAAATAGTGACTAATTTTCTACTAAACTCCATGGTTGATTTGGTTCTTATATATTTTGACTAAGTTATCCTTATTTGTAAATGCAGCTACATAAGCATATTTCTCTAAATAAAATATCTATATTTAATTAATCTAAATAGAAGCACTCTAACTATAGAATATTATTCAACATATAATTTGGAATTAGCAGAACAATGATTCATACACTGTAATATCCATTCCTGTACTGCCTCCGACAAACTTTGAAAAACTTTATTTTGGGGAAAGAATTCTGCCTTAATAACCACCACAGTGGGATTTTTGCTCTCATTTCCTTTGTACTTATTCTGGGTAGTGTCTACAAGACGATGAGGATCTATTTTGGTGGGGGGCGCCGTTCTTTCCGTCGAGGAGGAAGTGAGAGCTCCATGCCTTGTCTCCAGCTCTAAAGCTGCTAGACAGATCAGACAGGCAGCTCAGTCAGCCAGGCTCCAGGAAGGCTTCTTCCTTCTGATGGAACAACCAAAACAATTGTTACTATTTACAATGGCCCAAACGGAGAAGTATTCTTAGAACAATAAGAAAAGGGAAAGTCAGCCACCAGGCAGGAAAGAAGGCTTTCAAGCAACATCAAACTCAGAGAATGTGACTGTCCGTTCAATGTAAACAGCTTGCCATAGCACTTCTGCAAACAACAATACTAGGAGAGCTTGCCATGTGCCATGTGCCCCTGACATACACCATTATCTCTAATCCCATAACAACCTTACCAGACACATATTATCCCAACCTGACTTCTATAGAAACCAAGGCCCAGAGAGACTGAAATAACCTATGGAAGTTTTCATGGCCGGGAAATGTGACATCCACGCCCAAACTTGCGCAGTACAGGGCCCATGTTCTTATCTAGCATTTTTAAAAATTAAAAACAGATGAAAAGTTTACAGTTCTTCTAGGGTGAATCTACAATCTTGTTACAAAAAGCACAAGGCAGTGCTGAGGGCTCCATTAACAACCTGAAATATGTTCTTTTTCTTTTGAGTTTCTCTAAGTATCACAGAGGCAGTGGGAACTTGAAGAGCGCTTGCGGAATGCCACGTGTGATAACATAACAGCCTCCTTTGTCACCTACCAAATGATTCCCCTGAGTCTCTCTCAAGCTCTGCAAACGACTCAGAGAATGAACTCTTGTTCTGTTTACAGTAACTTTAAATCTTGACGACAAGAGTGTAGATTAAAGATTTAAATTAACGATAACCATCACACTCATTTTCAACAGAACTCGGATTATCCACTGCATGAGTGGATCTGAAAGATCATAATCTATGGCTAAATATTTGGTCTTCTTTCCATTAGCGTTTTAATGTTTCATTAAATGTTTCCATTAAATGCTAGGTCAAGGAAGCAATTCTGTACCTTAAATGCATGTCACTTAAAGTAGGTGAGAGGAGAAAATAATGGATCTAAAAGTGAGATGTTCATTGGATTGTTTTGGATATGTAGTAATATGTGAGAACAAGTCAATAGTTATTGACTTAAGGGTTGTAATGGACCATGAAAAGTTACGAGTTTTCTAGTTGCTTCCAGGTATAACACAAATAATTTTTTAGTCTTCTGCTAACTTTTCCTGAGGTTTTCCTGGGCCACACCTGGTACACTAAGGAGCTGTTTGTGTGGTATTATTTGAAGCTCTCCTCACTGCTCAACACTCCACCCCATTCAAGGTTTCCTTGCTCTCACGTTCTTCTGCCATTGGCCTGCCACCAGCTCCAGGAATGTCCACCAAATAGAGGAGAGGGGGATTTCATGCTCCCACAAGCTTTTGTCGATGACATTCTCATGGATTGGTTAACAATTCATGAGGTACCATCACAGAAAGTGGGATTCTGGGCAAATAAATCAGACAGAGGATAGGTAGGCTGTGAAGTGGAGTTAGGATGGCAAGAGTAGGGGGAACTGACATCTGGAACTCTGTTCAGGGAACTGAAGATGAGGAGGAGAATGAGTTAGGATGGAGGAAGAATGCTATGGCCTAAATTGTGCCCTCCCCAAATTCATATGTTGAAGCCCTAACCCCCAATGTATGGTATTTAGAAAATGGGCCTCTGGAGATAATTCGGTTTAGATGAGGTCATAAAGGTGGGGCCCTCATGATGGAGTAGTGCTTACAAGAGGAGACACCAGAGAGCTCGTTTCTTCTTTCTCCCTGCCATGTGAGGACACAACAAGAAGGTGGCCATCTGCAAGCCGGGAAGAGAAATCTCATTGGGCAACCAAATCAGATGACACTTTGATCTTGGACTTCCCAGCCTCCAGAACTGGGAGAAAAATTGCTGTTGTTTAAGCCACCCAGTATATAGTATTTTGTTATGGCAGCCTGCACTAACTAATACAAAGAATGATAAGAAAGAAAGCAATAAAAAAGAAATTGTTCTCCAAGGAGGAGGTAGAGGATTTCTTCATCCATTTGCCTAAGATCATCTAAAGTCTACATTATGTTAAAATGATCAGTCTACAGGACACACCAGACCTTAATATGGCTTCCATGCCTACAGTTCTCTTCAGAGAGAAACTGCTATATCCACAGCACCTGCTAAGAAAGTTACTCTAGGAGATTCTTTATGCACAGAAGGCCATGTTTTGCTCCAAATCAGTTAGGTACCCACACACAACTGGACTAGGGTGCATCCCTAACCCAAAGGCAGCTAACCCAATCAGGCCAACAGCTTATGAGGTGGTCTGCCACCATAATCTCTGCCTTCTAGGAATGAAGGTGATTAATTTGATCAACTCAATCCTGTCTCGTGAGACTTTGAACTCAAGTTACATAGTGAAAATCAGCTAGATGGTAGCAACAGAATATAAATATCCAGGAAGATGCAGAGGCACAGAGAATACTCAGGAGATTGGCAAGGGAATAATCCAGTCATTAGAACTGCGTGGGATCCTGAATCACTTTCCAGAACATAAACCATGTTCTACTCTCCTTGGGCAGCTACGGTCTTGTGATTCCTGATTGTGAGGCTTCTTCTGGAGTCTGATCTAGATTCTACACTTTAGAAGAAAAAACCTAATCAAGATGCCTGTTTTCCTTATTTCCACAGGTGTCATTCCACAAGGCATAACACTCTGACCTCATCTCTTGAGGTAACATGAATAAATCTCTTTCTTGCAACCAAAAAAGCCAATTTGTGTATGATTATGGAAGCTGGCAAGTCCAAATCTGTAGTGTGGGCCAGCAAGCTCGAGCCCCAGGAGAGCCGATGATGCAGATGAAGACCGAAGGCCGCCTGCTGGAGAATTCTCTTTTGCTGAGGGAAGTGGGTCTTTCTGTTCTATTCAGACCTTCAACTGACTAGATGAGACCACCCACATCATGGAGGACAATCTGCTTATTCAAAGCTCACTGATCTAAATGTTAATCTCATCTCAAAACACCTCCAAGTTGACACATGAAATTTACCACCACGGGAGCCTGTAAAGGTTTCAGGGGACCACAACAAGGGGAGACAAGCATCTCTATACCTGGTTGGTATTTGTTGAAGGGCAGAAGCTCCCATCACTTTGGTGGAGAGGGGCGAGGCAACCTGTGGGAGAACTTGACATGGATCTCCTAGGTCTGAGGGAATTGCAAGCACAAAGACTGGTACTGCTTCCTGCCCGAAGAAATCTGTAGGAGAGCAGCTGAAGCCTTGGGGCCATTTGAAGGACAGCGATGTTCTCCAAGAGACTGTAGCTTCCATCATCTTCCCTTTCATTCCTCCAGGTTTCAAGTAATCTTTCTAAACTGCAAATATAACCTGGTTATTCCTCTCCACGTTTCTGGCTCCTGGATGTCCACAGACTAGAACACAAACTCCTGCAAAAGGCTCAGGAATCCTTTGGATTCTACTTCCTGTTCTGCCAGTCTTACCTCATTTTCTCCCCAGCTTCACCTGCTCACCTGCTGTGCCTGCAATGCCCTCACCCCATCTACCTGGTGAATGCCCATGCCAATGGCAAGATTCAACTTGTGTCGCTTCTGCAGAACTTTCACTCATTTCACCACTCATTGAGTTGTCCATTCCCTTCCTTTTGTTATACTTTTACTATAGAACCAATAATACTCTTTGCACGATTTTTTTTTATTTTACTTATCACCGTTTCCCTTCTAGACTATAAGTTTCTTCATATCAGAGAACTTATCTCTGTGTCTCCAACACATAGCTCAGGACCAGGAATACAGAAAACACTTGATTAATGTTTGTTGCATGAAAGAATTAGTGAAATATCTGAAAAAAAAGAAATTTCAAGTGTTTGCAGAAATATCTGGGAAGGAAGAATTCTCAAAAGTTCATAGTATTTCAATAGTTTTCATTTTTTATTTCTTCTGATTCCTAATTTTTAATTTATATTTCCCCTTAGTAAAAAGCAGCATTTCTCAAAGTGTGGTCTGCAGGCCCTTAGAAATCCCCAAGATCCTTTTGAAAGGTCTGAGAGGCCCAAAGTATTTTCATATATTATGATTTCCTTTTTTCATTGTTTGACATTTGCAGTAAGGTTGGTAAAAAAGCAATGGATTTTTGAAATCTTCCTTGGTCAAAATAAAAAAAAAAAAAAGGCAATGAAGGGTAAGGCTCAACTCAAAGAGGAGACACCACATAGTACTAGTCATCACACCATCCACTCACTGCCATCCATACACATTTAAAAGAAAATAGCTAAAGTGGCTGTTGTCTCAAGGAAAAGTTCTTGTGCAATGGATTTGCAGGCTAAACTGGATACTCTTTTCATGGAACACTATTTTTATTTGAAAGAACAAATGACAGACAAACTGTGGTTCTTCAAACAATGGTATTTGGCAGATTTTTTTTTTAAATAAAAAAGTGAATCTGTCATCTTAAAAAAAGACTTGTCAGTATTTGTTGTGAATGATGAAATCTGAGCTTTCAACTGAAAATTAAAATTTTGGAAAACTTGCAATTTGACAGCTTTTTTGTTTTTATTTTGCATTTTTGTTTTTGTTCTAGTGAGATTGGTGATGTTATTAACATGTGATTTTTGATACTGTATAATAACATAATTCAACATTTACAAGATTTGCATATCTCATTGAACCAAATTTTCCAGTTGACCAATATTTAATATTACAAAAGCCATGAGCAATATTTGTTCAAAATACAAGATAGATCAATGAATTTTTTTGAGACCAGTAAATTTTAATGTAACAGAATATGAAAATTTCATTGATATGGTTTCAGATTTCATGTTATAACTAACCATTAAGCAACTATCACTTGTTGAGTTTTGGCATAATATCAAAGAATAACATACATAATTATCTGAAAAAGCTGTTAAAATACTCTTCCCTTTTCCAACTACGTATCTGTGTGAAGCCAGATTTTCTTCATATACGTCAATCAAAACAACATAATGCCACAAATTAAATTCAGAAACAGATATGAAAATCCAGCTATTTTCTTTTAAGCCAGATATTAAAGACATCTGCAAAAATGTAAAATAAGGCCACACTGCTATTTTTGTTTTGGAAAAAATAGTTATTTTTCAGAGAATATTTATGTTAATATATAACGAGTTTATTATTTTAAGTGAAGTTAAGAAATATTCTTAAATTTCTTGATTTTAATTTATATTATGGTAAACAGCAATAGACATAATCTATATTAAAAAAAACGTTTTGTTTTTAAATGTGTAAAGGCAACCTGAGACCATGGTGAATTAGCTACTGCTTCCATCTTAAAAAGGGTAGGTAACTCTAAAGAGGGCCCACGTGAATGTTAACATAACAAAAGAAAAAAAAACAGATACAAAAATATGTATAAACACTCAAATAGAATTTCTTTTAGAATTGAGAACCGAAGTTCCATATCACATGTATGAAAAATATTTTACTGGCATAGGATTTCATTTCAGTTAGAAATCCAGCCTAGCATATGAATGCAGAGTCAGCTATTAGGTTATATTTAAACCAAGACAATAATTGCATAAACAAGTTGAATCATTAAATGTGCAAAATAATTCATCTAATTTGAATCAAGTGAGAGATTATTCATATTTCGAAAATATATTTATTCTTTAATGCTACCGGATTTAGTTATAAAAAGAGTAGGAACTAAACAAAGATCTTATTTGCATGTTCATATTCATGTATAATATTCAGATAACAAAAACGAAGGCAAATTTTAAAAAATTATACAACAAGCAAGTGTTCACCATTTCTTCAACATATTTGATAGTATAAAGAAGACTATATTTTGGTGAAGATGGTAACTTAAGTTTTAGTCAAATTTTGTTGACTATAATAAATTTCAACATGACCATCTCCATTATTGTATTTCTGGAATTTGTTCTGTCAATACCTGAAGTAGGCTATTATCTTTGACTTAAAATATCTTCATTATCGAAATTTTTGTATACAGTGTGTATTCATTTTAGTCAATATCTGACCTGTAGCTTTTTGGGTTTTATGTAATATTGATGAATATTTTTTACCAAGAAAGAAATAAGTGTTTTTTAAAGAACACAGGTTCTCACAGAACTGTGCTGCTGACTTATTGCTTTTATTATCATGATGTACTTCCTTTTTTTTTTTTTTAGAGACAGGATCTTGCTCTCACTCAGGCTGGTCTCGAACTCATGAGCTCAAGTTATCCTACCGCCTCGGCCTCCCAGAGTGCTAGGATTACAGGCATGAGCCACCATGTCTGGCCAATATACTTCTTATGTGAGTAAAAAAACTCAAATAAATTTACAAACTACTTAAACCAAATTCAGTAAAATTCAAGTTAACTAGGATAGTTGGATGTGATCAATGATGTGGCTCTGCCTGAAGCTAAACCACTGCTAGTAACTAGCACTCGGCTCCCACCACTGCAGAGCAGCTCCTGTGGGCTGGCATGCAAATACTCCTACTCAACTGTCTGATGACTATGCACCCACCACTTTGTGTTTTAACCAAATTGCAGCAAAATTTTCCTATCTACAGGATACGGTGATATCATTGTTCTTCACTGACATACCTATTGTGAATGTTTATGTCCCTCCCAATTCATATGTTGAAATCCTCACCCCCAGGGTGATAGTATTAGATGGTGAGGCCTTAGAAAGGTACCCAGGCTCTGCTCCCATGAATGGGATTAGTGCCCTTATAAAAGAGGCCCGAGAGTGACCTCTCAGTCCTTCCATCATGTGAGGACACAAGAAGGCACTATCTATGAACCAGAAAGTTGGCCCTTACCAGACACCAAATCTGCTTTGATATTGGACTTCCCAGCCTCCAGAACTGTGAGAAATAAATTTCCATTGTTTATAAGCCTCCCAATTTAGGGCATTTTGTTATAACAGCCTAAACAGACTAAGACAAGCAGCTACAGCTCTTAAATTCAGTGGACACTGCATTCCTGTGATCAGACCCCTTTTGACGGTGATCACTCAGGTGATCCCAAACTTGATCATATCAATTATTTTTATTATCTTTGGAAATGAAAACATCGAACTTAAAAATTTTGTAGAGAACTTGAGTGTCTTCAAGAGTGTGCCCTCAGAGTCCAGTTTACAAAACAATGCTTCAGCTTAGGAAGACCTGGTGACGGTCTCAGAGGTGACAGTATCCTGAAGTTGGGAATATACATGCTTTTCAAAGCTTTCAGAGCTATCATAATTAAAAGGCCTCAAAATGGAGAAGCCGCTCCTTGAAAGAAGGCCCTTCCTTCATCTTGGGAAAGTAAAACTTTATGCATTTATTTCCACTTTCCAAGAAGAAACTGTACATGTTTTTCCATTAAAGATAGTGAGTGTCCACATCAAGAACACCTTTACTTGCAAACTTTATGTAAAATTACTAGTGAGCAAATTCCGACGTCTGCTCTATTCTAAAATCTAAAGCAAGAATTAGCAAACTTTACCACCTGTGAGTCAAATCAGTCCACAGCTTGTTTTTGTACAGATGCGAGCTAAGAATTTTTCAACATTGTTAAAGTGTTATTTAAAAAAAAGAAAAAAATACTAAACGGAGGATACATTTGATTTGCAAATTATAAAATAGTTACTATCTGGCTCTTTGTAGAAAAAGTTTGCTGACTTCTGTTCTAAAGAAATGCTTTTTTAAAAAAAACAATATTAGTCTTATCTTGGGGGAGAGGTGGATAATATTCCTATTCTATCTGTCATCTTTCTTCTTCACCTTCTTTTATTCTTTGTTTACCTTTTCTAGCTATCAAATTAAAGGCTTTTATTATCCTACTAGACTTGTTATTAATAAATAAGTTCTATCATTCAAATTTTTATTTTAAAAACAAGTGAGAACTTGATTTATATTAATTCTCTTATTTAAAAAAAGGCTCTAGAATGAAATAGCCTTTTTGATTCATTTTTCTGTGGGTCAGTAATTCTTGAAAAAAAAAAAAAGAAATATGGACCTATTTAACCTTAAATGCCTACATTAAAACAAAGGTATTTTTTAATTTCTTTGATTTGCATTTTCATTCTTTTTAAAAATATGAACAATAAAGTAGGTCACTAACGTTCACTAAGTTTGGGAATAACTTGAAGAATGTTTAACATGAGTTCAGAGTGTCCCAGATGGAGTATGTAATTGTTAAACTCAGGGAAGGACAACTGAGCATTAACCACATTTTCCAAATCTCTTTTCCCAGGAATTAAAGCATGAATAATATTTGTTTGGTAAGATCTAATGGCTTAATGCTCTCTAAGCCTGCAGAGAAATTCACTTTCAGAGTTGCAAAATGGTTTATAAGCTTCATTAATAGTCAATGTTAAGTATGATTAAATGCTTAGAATATTGTTAAGTACTCAAGAATTACTTGTTGTTGATTAACTATTGCAATCGCCTTTACCTGACTCAGAGAACACATTTAATAGCCAAAGAAATGTTATAATTACTCACTAAGAAAATAAAATGTGATGGGTATCTGGATTCCTTTTAATCTTCAATGGATTATTTGGGAAAGAACATTTGGAACTCAGGCCACTTGCTGACAACAGGATTTGGGTATGAGAATTGAATTTGAAAGACCAAAATGAGTCATGTTTTCTTCCCTTAAGGCAGATGGGTACTTGTTAAGAACTTCCTTAAGCAAGAAGTTAGGATCCTTGCCATGTTCTCCACCCCCTCACCATTTTGTCTGTTCTGGAGCTCTCCAGAAGAAGAAAAGAGTCACCGGAAGAGGCAGG
Organism: Avahi laniger; assembly: GCA_963575035.1. Taxonomy (NCBI): domain Eukaryota; kingdom Metazoa; phylum Chordata; class Mammalia; order Primates; family Indriidae; genus Avahi; species Avahi laniger. Next base: position 10,000 of record CAUYSK010027371.1, on the reverse strand, counting down.
CTCTTGGTGGGGCACTCTTTATGATCCAAGGACTTGAGCAGCATTAATCTGCGTGCTGCCCATGGGCCTCGATGGTGAGCCCATCTTAACCAAAGACGCCTGGCACTTTAAAAGATATTGATCCAGAACTTGGTCCAAGAAGCCCTGTGGTCATCAAGGTAGCACTCAGCACACAGCCCCAGCACATCCTGTGCCACTCGGCCTTTACCACTATTGCCAGCAAATAGCTACGTAGGGACTTTGGGGGAGATTGTGTCCTCTGGGCCCATGTTAAAACTCTCTGAGGATGTAGAGGCATTGCCTTCCCCAGCACCAGCAGGATCCTGCCTCACACCCTGCTAGTCCTTGTCTGCGAACTCAAGGCTGATCAGTCAGGCCCCCTGTGGCTTGGTACAGCAGGCAGCCCTTACCAGAGCAACCTGCTTCGTTGCTGTCCTGGATTCTTAGATACTGCTCTGAATTTACACTCTGAGCTCTGTTCTTTCCCTGATTTCATTAGGCAGTTTGGACTGGAGCCTGACTTATGGGGGCCCAGCCATTAATTCTTCCAAGTGTGCCCCAGGGCGGCTGGTATCTCTGAGTCTTAAAGCGCCTCCTCTTGCACATCCCCCTCCCCCATCCAGGACCACACCCCCACCTTTGCTCCTGCTGGACTTTGAGCCCTGGGCACTCTCAGAGCAGCCAGCCAGCTTCAAGTCTGAGCTTTGGCCTGTATCCTAGAGTTCAACCTTGTCTCCTCGTTGGGGTCAATGTTCCTACATTTGTTTTATTAACTCACCCTCCAGCTCTGAGCTCTGTCTCTGCCTCGGCTTGCCTGTTACCTTTGCCACACAGCGAGTCTGGCAGATTCCCTGAAGCCTGTCTGTTCATGTCTATTCCTCAAGTCTGCTTTAGTTATTTGTGTGATCCAGATTCTAAGGAGTCTCCAGATACAGGACAAAAGCTGAAAAAAAGGGAAAGAGTAACAGGGAGCAAGTTATCTTCACAAATTGCTCCTGTGAATGCTGTGTGAAGGGCTGATGAAAGGAATTTCTTGGATCACCACTGATAAGGATTCTTAAGGGAAGGCCTGGTGATGGAGTGAGGTAGATATTCCCCGGAAGTAGGACAAGCCTGAATTAAAAGATGATCTCTTTTACCCACTCTTTTCATAGATAAGAAAACGGAGGACCAAAAGTATTAACTGACTTAGCCAATATCACTCTGGTTAAAATAGAAAAAGGTTGGAACCAGAATCTTGCTTGCTGGTACAGTGTTCTCTACCTTCATTCATACAAGTCTTCACTGAGTGTCTGTTCTAGGCCATGCTATTACAACTTAATAATTATTGGGTATAAAATTTGTGCTAGAAAAAAATATGAAATAAATATAACAAAAGGTAACTACTATAAGAGACATCAATATGGTAAAGAAAATCATAAATATATATTAAGTATTTTTAAATAGTCCAAGGGTATTTATGCTTGTTTGGTAATAGAACTATATGTAATAAGTTTTTATGGAAATTCAGAAATAAGAGCTATCAAATTGGGCTGTGGTTCTCAGGAATACTTCTTATGTTGGATAGTACAGAAATTAAACTGGAAGGCAAAACAGGATTTAAATAAGTTGAAAGGAGAGAGAAGGGAAGGCTTTTTCAGTAGGAGAATCTGACATTTTGTGTTGGGGATTTACAAAAGAAAGTCGTATGGTTAGTGTGGGGACAAATAGCAGGAGAGTGTCATGAGGAAGCTAAGCTTTGAGAAGACTGATCCAGCAATGCTAGATTGGGGTGGGGGCGGAGAGTTAGGGGGGAAAGGGTGGAAGCCTAGAATTGGTATGACAAGTTACCAGGCTATTATAATAATCTTCAATTATAGGAGATTCTTAAAGAAAAACAAGTATATAATTTTCAAGTACTTATAATAATGTGATCTCATGATTAAAGCATAACTGTCACCTTTGGTCCCGCCAAATCTGCTGTAACAAAGAATTTAGGTTGTATATTCCTACCATGAGGCGTGTATGGAAATAGATGAAGGTAATGCTCAAAAATAATTTGTTCTCAGATAAAGCAAACCACCTCCCCATCCAAACAAAACTTCCTTTTTATCTATAATTTGTGTTAACCTCCCTTTCATAGCTGGTATGAAAACAAAGCCAGTTTCTGCTCACATATCTAAAAGCTCCCTGTGATTGTGCATTTGTTAATCTATCAGGAGTTTCAAGATACAAATAACATTCAAAACAACAATAAAAACATATAAAAACAAAATTCACTCCCAATCCCATTGTTCAAACACCAACTGTTGGTTTTCATTATCTCTCTTTATGGTGATGAAACTATGCTTACCCGTAACAATGGAGATAGTAAAATTGACAATCTTTGTCCCTAACATGAGAATAGTCACCCTACTCTTGTTGGATTTATTTGTTGGTAGATGGCAGTATGAAGTAGAAGCTTTACTGCCTTCAGGCTCTTCAAAGCAAAGTTCATACTGCAGTATCTCCCTGAGGAAGCCTGATTAAATCCAGCAAAGTGCTCCGTAGTTAACTCCGCTGTCTTCTGCTCCAGTTGGCTGACTAGATGGTAAAAGGCAACAGCTTCCATACTGTCTTGGCGTGTGCGATTATGTGTCTGTGTTTTCCTCACCAGGTTAGACACCCATCTCTCTAGCGAGTTGAACATTAAGTAGGTTGTGGTGTCTCATGGAAAAATCTCTGCATATGAGTTTTCAATAAATTAAACCCTGGTTTTTATTGTTAATATGTTTCTGAGATCTAGTCATCCTCATTGAAAGGAAATGTCTTAATATTTAGTCAATTAATATTTGAATACCATTATATTCAGTCTAGTTATATAGATGGTATGTACATCTAGTTGTATAGATAGTATGTACAGGTTCACTTACCACTTAGTGAGTTAGCATCCCCAATGAACCAGAGTTGCCTGCTTAGAGACAATGGTCTAAGATGTACTGAATTTATTCAGGGGATTTTGGTTTGTTTGTTTTAATAACCCTTCTGTGCAAAACCCTAAACTTGAAAATTATTCAAATCCACTGCCAGAATGTATCTACAGCTCCAATCTGGTGATAAAAGTATAAAAAAGTCTTGATTTCAAAGTGACTTTGATTTACATAAATTTGCATATGCATCATGATCTTTGCCTATGAGTTACAGAAGCCAAGATTAAATTAGGTAATACTACTTTCAGTAATTGAATACATGCTATAAAAAATAAAACCAAATTAAAAAAACAATTTAAATACTTGGTATAATTCCATCACAGCAGAGGCCCAATACCATTGTATCTGCCATGAAGTTCACTTCACTGCAAAAAAAAAAAAAAATGACTTTTGTGATATTTTTAAGAAACTAAAATCTATTTTCATAGTTTAGGTTACCATTAATTGATGTTTCATGTGATGCTTATTCCACAAAAGCCAAACCAAAAATTATCTGTGCAGGAAGATGTTGTTTCAGTAATGGGCTCCACTAAGAATTAAAATGCTCACTGTTTTAAAGTTTTAGGGATTGATTGACATTGTATACAAAAACATTTTTCACCATTAATTAATTTTCTTGTGCCTTTTTTTTAAAATTAAATGCCCTCTGACTCTGAAAAATGTTTCTCAACAGTAATAAAATATGGTAAAAATAAAATAAATTTATATTGGGAAACTTTTCACAAAGGCCGTGTCAGTATATTCTCATAAAATCTTGTGAGGTAGCAATTATTGTCTTATTCGTTGATGGGTCAGGATATTGAAGCCTGGACGAATTAACAATCTTTTTAACTCTTATAACAAGTCAAAGAAAACCTATAATTTGAGTTCATGGCTGGTTTCCCAGTACATTGTTCATCAGCTTTGTATTTCAAGTGTTGATTGCAATGATGCAATGATTGAAAGTCCCCAGAAAGGTTGCTTTAAAATTGTTTTCTTGCTTCGGCCAAAATATTCTGTCATAGGCCAATATGGAGATTTGTGCTCATGTGCTTATTCTATATTGGTCCACCAGAAGCTTTGGTTGGCACAGTTTTAAAGCCCTCTCTTGAAAGTGGAAACAGGTGCCCTCTCTCTTCTCCTACATCCACTCTCCCCTCATCTATTATCCTGCTTCTCACCAAGACACTGCCACATCTAATGAGTTTACAGTTATTTTTAAACTTCTTTCCATGAGGTGGTATCTGCATACCAGCCGGGGAGAGAATGCGATCCATCTTGCAGAAGTTAAACCAGGGGACAAGTGAAGAGCAGGAGGTGGTAAGAAGGGCACATGTGACGGAGCCCTCCGTGGAAATGTCAAACTCAGCATCAGATGTCTATTTAACTCCAGACCTTAGAGTTCATGATGTTTGTGCTAGAGCCAATCGTTGGAATCCGGTCAAGTTTGGAGAAAATATTTGTGGAAGAAAGAAAGAAGGAATGAGGGAAGGGAGGAAGGAAGAGAGGAAGGAAGGAAGAGAAGGAAGGAAGGAAGAGAAGGAAGGAAGGAAGGAAGGGGAAGAAAAAAAGATGAAGAAGAGAAAAAGGAACAAGAAAGAAAGAAAAAAGAAAAGAAAAGAAATGAAAAAAGGGCAGGGCTTTCTGTACATGCATGTTTTCCTGTTCTTAGAAACAAATGACTTAACTAATTTAATTCATTTAGCCAGTGTAGATAATTTTTGCTAGAGAATCCTTCATCTGGCCAGTGACCTCATTTCTATAAATTTATATTAGGGATTATTAATAGGGCAATAATGATGCGATCAAGGAATTAGACAAAACTGTAGAACACTCAGGTTGAAGAACATCAAAATTGGACCTGAGACAACACTTTGGACGGCTGTAGAGTACCATGGAGCCGTTAGGAGTGGCAGGAGCACACGCGCTTAGGTTCTATCCAAGGGAAGGAAAGAGCATCATGCAGACCTGCTCCCCTAGATTCTCTCAGTAAGCTCCACCACCGGCTTCTTAGGTCCACGCTGAAACCCGCCTGTGCTTTATGCTTTCTTCTCTTTGCACCAACAAAGGAAGGAAAGAGAAAGAAAACTCTTTCTGACTAATTGGAGGGTGGGCAGATCTGCCAACTCTCTTCCCTTCTTCTTCATCTTTCTTCACTGCAGCTGTCTTACCTTAGACACAGTGAGTTTTGCCAGTATTATAGCAAGGGCGGCTTGACTCTTCCTTTCTCTATAATCCGGCCAGCATGATCTTTCCAAAACAAAAATATGTTCAATTCCCTTTACTTAAGGAGCTTAAACTCTTTGAATGCTCTGCCCTTACCTGGGGATAAAATTCAAACCAAGCACACAAGGCCTTATGAGTCAACCCCTATTTAACTCTCAAGTCTCCACTTTCCATTCCTTCACCACTGGAACTCCACCTGTGTGTTGAACAAATTACTTGCAGTTCCAGAAAAGACCATATTCTCTCGTGATGTCATGTCTGACAGTGCATGCATGTACTGCTCCTTCTACAGGATCACGGCCCTGCTAGAATTTCATCCACCTGGCTGGCTTGGGGTAGACCTTGGCTCTTTCGAGGAGTCCCGCCTGCCCCAGCCTGCCCTCTGGTCCCATGGTCTGTTGGAGGTATCCCTCCAAGGCTGCTTCCCTGTTATACTGTGCTTCCTTATCATGGTGCCTATCAGATTTTGTCTATTTTCTTGTCTCCACATTCGATTTCAAACTCCTTCCCATATTCCTGGCACAGAATAGGTGCTCAATAGAGTAAATCCTTGCCTAGTGATCTAAAGAATGAACGAACACGGGAATAATAATCAACATGGGGAAAAAAATGAAGGGGTGACAAGAACATGAAGTTTGGGGTGGGCAGTAGTGGTGGTGGCAGGGAGTTGTTTCTCTGCAATGTTACTGGAATTGGGTCAAATGGAAAGAATCTAGGAGAACTTGGTTCTAGCTTAACTTTAACATTAATTAACTGTCTGCCTTTGGGCAAGTCATTTAACCTCTCTAAGCCTCAGCCTATTGAATTTTCTATAAGTAATATGAACTTCATAGATTTTTTTTGTGAAGGTAAATAAAATATTGCACATACAGTGCCTACTATATTTTCTAGAACATATTAAGAATGTAATCATTCAGAATGTAATATATTAGCTGCAGCCTTTGAAGTTTAATATTATCCGATCCTAATGAAATGAACTAATTCAAATCAACAAAATCGAAGAGCCTTAGACTAGTAATTTCTAATAGAGACTTATCAATTATGCAAACAAAAACTTTGGCAGAAAAGAGGAGGAGTTAAAAAGAAGAAGAAGGAAATGGCAGAAGGGTTAAGTTCCAAAATGGAGGGAAAAATCTAATTCACATTAGCGATAATGTCTCCACCATTCCCTATGTCTTTTTTCTCCTTTTCTTCCAGCAGTACCTCATTTTATTACATTTTCTAGAGAAAATGTTATATACAAATCTTAAATGTTCAATTTGATGAGTTTTGACAAATTTATATACCGATGCACCCAACAGCCCAATCATGACAGAATATTTCAGTAGCTTCAAAAAAGTGTTCTTGTACCCTTTTCTAGTCAATTCCTCCGTAGACCACATAGTTCTGGTTTATATCACAACAGATTAACTCTGTCTGTTCTTGAATTTCATAAACAGTAAATAAAATCATGTGTCTTCTTCACACAGCATTGATCCGTGAGATTCATCCAAGTGTGTGTGAGTAGTTCTTCATTTTTTTTATTGCTAAGTAGTATTCTTTCTGTAGGAATATGTCACAGTTTGTTTATCCCAGCTATAGACAGACATTTGGACTTTCTTCTTTCCAGTTTGGGGCTACTATAAATAAAACTACTATAAATATTCTTGTACTAGTCTTTTTGCAGACCTACATTTTTTTCTCTTGGCAAATACAGATGAGTGGAAAAGCCAAGTCCTGGCTTACGTGCATGTTTAATTTTATAAAAAAACCTAACAAACAGTTCTCCAAGGTGGTGGTATCATTATATACTCCCACCAGCAATGGACGAGAGATATAGTTGTCCCTTTAATCCTTGTCAACATTTGAGATTGTCAATGTTCCAAAAGAGACTGTGGTAACATGCTACATTTCCACCGTATGAGTTATTCCACATTCCTTACCAGCACTTGGTTTTGGCAGTCTTTTTAATTTTAGCCATTCTAGTAGATGTGCAATGGGATGCATTTTGGTTTTAATTTGAATTTGCCTGATGACTAGAGTTGTTGATTCTTTTCATAGCCTTATTTGGCCATCTGTGTATCTCCTTGTGTAAAGAGTTTGATCAAATCTTTTTGCCAATTTTTCATTGTGTTTGTCTGCTTACTATGAGATTGTAAGAATCCTTTATAGATTCTGGACACAAGCCTTTTAACAAACATATGCTTTGCAAAGATTTTCTCTCAATCTATAGCTCGCCTTTTCATGTCCTTCACGTGTCTTTCTAAAAGCATAGGTTTTCAATTTTTATTTCTTTTTTCTTTTTTTCTTTTTTTAACATGGGTTTTGGAAGAAAAGTTTTAAATTTTTGAAAAGTCCATTTTTTCCAGTGTTATCTTTTATAGTCAGTGCCTTCTGTGTCCTATTTAAGAAAACTTTGATTAACTCAATGTCACAAAATTTTTTTCCTATGTTTTTAATCTATGAGTTTTATTGCTTTGGCTCTTATATTTAGGTCATGATCCATTTTGAAGTAATTTTTGCTTATAGTATGAAGTAAGGTTCAAGGTTAATTTTTTATTAATCTATGGAGATATATAATTAAGTTGGCACATGTTTTTACAAGGCCATCCTTCCCACATTGAATTACCTTGGCACCTTTATTGCAAACCAACTGATCCTGTAAGTGTGGGTCTATTTCCAGATTCTCTGTTCTGTTCCATTGATCTATTTTTCTGTCTTTATACCAATAACACACTGTTTTGAATAATGTAGTTTTATGATAAGTTCTAAAATTAGTATCATGATATTGTGAAATATATATTTGGTCTTAGACCTGTTTCCTGGCATACAACTCCTAAAATCCTCAGAATCTCCAGAGTGATGTCTCTTTGTATGCTACTGAGTTGATTGGTGCTGACTGCCCCTACGTGGCTTCAGGATGGAAATTTGTCACTGGAAAGACCAAGGCATGGTTACAGGATGTGGACTTTCAGCCCTGCCCTCCAACCTCTGGGATGTGGAGAGGGACTGAAGTTTAAGTTGATCACCAATATCCAATGGGTTTAATCAATCATGCCTATGTAATGAAGTCTCCATAGAAACCTGAAAGAACAGGATTTGAAGAGCTTCCAGATAGATGAACATGCAGAGGTTTCTGAAGGTGATGAGCCCAGGGAAGGCATGGAAACTCCTTGCCCCTTCCACCATACCCTGAGCTATGCATCTCTTCATCTGCGTCCTTTGTAATATCCTTTATAATAAACTGGTAAACACATTTCCCTGATTTCTGTGAGCTGCTCTAGTACATTAATAAGTCAGGGGTGGTGGGAATCACAATTTATAGCAAGTCAGTCAGAAGCACAGGTAAAACAACCTCGGGCTTACAATTGGTGTCAGAAGTGGGGCTCGGTCTTGTGGGACTTAGTTCTCAATCTGGGTGATCTTATGCTATCTCCAGGTAGGTAGTGCCAGAATTGAATTGAATTAGAGGACACCCAGCTAGCATCTGCTGCAGAATTGATTGCTTGCTTATTCGTAGAGAGAAATCCTCACACATCTGGTCACAGAAATGTTCTGTGTTGATTGTTGTGGTGTGACAGCAGAGGAGAAACAGTTCATGTTTTTCTACTTGGAGGTATGTAAGTCCTCCAACTTGTTCTTCATTTTTAAAATTATTATTGTTATTCTTTGCCTTTGCTTCTCCTTTAGTAGCTTATTAATTTTTTAAAACAAGTCTATTAGGATTTTGATTAGTATTGAATTGAATCTAGGTCAATTTGGGAAGAATTGCCATCTTAACAATATTGAATATTCTACACCAGGGGCAAACAGGCTCTCCTGGGCCTCTCCTATAAGGGCACTAGTCCCCTCCTAAAGGTGATTACTACTCTTAATGCTATCTCACTGGGAATTAGGTTTCAACATGTGAATTTTGCCAGGACATAAGCAGACCATAACAATCCCCTGTATTTTTATGTTATTATAAATGGAATACTTAAAAATTTTTCTTCAGTAGTTCACTGCTAGTATATTACAAGTATAACTGATTTTGTTTATTGAGCTTGTATCTTACAATCTTGTTATATTCAATTATTAGTTCTAGTGACCTTTTATAGCTTCTTTAAAATTTTCTATGTATACAATCATTTTATATATACACAAATAGAATTTTACTTCTTTCTTTCCAATCTGTATACCTTTTATTACTCTTTTTTATTTGCCTATTGCATCGGTGAAGACCCTAATGAAATGTTAAATAGCACAGTAAAAATGGACATCCTTTCATTGCTTTTGATCTTAGGAGAAACTATTCTGTCTTTTAACATTGAGTATGTTGTTGTCTGTAAGTATTCAAAGGTAGTCAAATCAGATTTAGTAAAATCACCTTCTATTTCTATTTTGTGGAAAGTTTCTATCAAAAATAGGCATTAGCCCAAAAACATATGAAAAAATGCTCAACATCTCTAATCATCAGGGAAATGCAAATTAAAACCACAATGAGATATCACTTATCTCCAGTGAGACTGACCTTTATCGAAAAGACCCAAAACAATAAATGATGGCGTGAATGCAGAGAGATAGGAACACTCATGCACTGTTGGTGGGATTGCAAACTAGTGCAACCTCTGTGGAAAGCAATATGGAGATACCTTAAAGAGATACAAGTAGAAGTACCATTCAATCCAGCAATCTCATTACTGGGCATCTACCCAAAAGAACAAATGATGCTGTATAAGAAAGACACCTGCACCCAAATTTTCATAGCAGCACAATTCACAATTGCAAAGATGTGGAAACAAACCAAGTGTCCATCAATACATGAGTGGATTAACAAAATGTGGTATATGTATACCATGGAGTACTATTCAGCTTTAAGAAACAATGGT
>CAUYSK010027369.1:0-42309 GCA_963575035.1 Avahi laniger | reverse complement strand
AACATTTTCTTCTAGAATTCTTATAGTTTCATGCCTTAGGTTTAAGTCTATTATCCACCATGAGTTGATTTTTGTGAGAGGTGAAGGGTGAGTGGTGCGAATCCTGTTTCAGTCTTCTACATGTGGCTATCCAATTTTCCCAGCACCATTTATAGAATAAGAATTCTTTTCCCCAGTGTATGTCCTTGTCTGCTTTGTCAAAGATTAGATGGCCGCATGAGGATGTTTTCATATCTGTGCATGCTACACATCCGATAGATAACTGGATCTGTAACTAGAATCTATATAGAACTCAGGAAAATCAGCAAGGAAAAAATCTAACAACCCCATTAAAAAGCAGGCAAAGGACATGAACAGATACTTTTCAAAAAAAGACAGACTAATGGCCAACAAACATATGAAAAAATACTGAACATCTTTTATCATCGGGGAAATGCAAATCAAAACCACAATGAGATATCACTTAACTCCAGTGAGAATGGCTTTTATCAAAAAGTCCCAAAACAATAAATATTGGCGTGGATGCGGAGAGATAGGAACACTCATACACTGCTGGTGGGACTGCAAACTAGTACAACCTCTGTGGAAAGCACTATGAAGATACCTCAAAGAGATACAAGTAGAACCACCATTTGATCCAGCAATCCCATTACTGGGCATCCACCCAAAGGAAAAAAGACATTCTATAAGAAAGACATCTGCACTAGAATGTTTATAGCAGCACAATTCACAATTGCAAAGATGTGCAAACAACCCAAGTGCCCATCAATACTTTAGTTGATTAATAAAATATGATATATGTATACCACAGAGTTCTACTCAGCCACAAAAAACAATGGTGATCTAGCACCTCTTGTATTTTCCTGGATGGAGCTGGAACCCATTCTACTAAGTGAAGTATTCCAAGAATGGAAAAACAAGCACCACGTGTACTCGCCATCAAATAGGTATTAACTGATCATCACTTATGTCCACAAGCAGTAGTAACATTCATCGGGTGTCAGGCAGGGAAGGGCAGCAGGGGATGGGGATATTCACACCTAATGGGTATAGTGTGACCGTCTATGGAACAGACATGCTAGAAGCTCTGACAGGGGTGGGGCAAAGGCAATATATGTAACCTAAACATTTGTATCCCCGTAATATGCTGAAATAAAAAAAGTAAATAAATTTAAATATATATATATATATATTGCTAGGAAAAAATAAAAATAAAAAAGTAATGAAGACAATATAATTTTAGATAAAAAGAATTTAACATCATGAAGGTAAAGTATGGACATTAGCTTATAAATCAGTTTAGAATTTCAAATTCAAAAAAGCAAATAATTCTATAAGAGTCACTGGGTCCTCAACATATTGACATGTATGTATGCTGTAAAAGCTAGTAAGCAAGTAGGGGAATTCACATTCATGAAAGTCCTGAACTTGGACCAAGTATTGACTTTTAACAAAATAATCATTATGCATTTAATCATATTATTTTCTAGTTCTGTGGCCCTATTTCACCACTATCTCTCCCTGGAATAACCTATCAGCCTCCATATGTTTGTAGGTTATGCCACGCAGACAGTCCTGGGGTTTTCCATACAAGCAAGACTACCATTTCTTGCAAATTTACAAGCTTTGGTTAAATAAAGCATAGAGAGCAGCAATTCAAGCTTAACCACACTAACAGAAAAGTCACATTTAGGGTCAAGTCTGGATATTTCTAGCATCTGACCAACATCTGTTCTGTATTATTGAGAGATCAACTATACTTTCTGAAGAACAACATTTTATGGACTCTATCTTAAGGCACACTGCAAACGCTCCAAGTTTTTTTCTATTTAAACAATTTACATGGTTCAACTGTTTTTTGTTTCTTTGTTTTTTTTTTTTTTAGCAAGGATAAAAACTTTTGTGAATGGCTGCATTATAACAAGCTAATATTCTCTATGTTTGTGCAGAAGAATTTCATCTAGAAAGTAAGTTTTGGTGCCTTATTTGTCTCATTATCAAGTCATCCAAATGTCAAAGTTTGTGGTCAGATGTGGGCTTTGGCTACCTACAAGCCACTCCAATTTCTCATCTCTTTCCACTACTGAGGTTGAAAAGTGGAAATATTCCATTTCCTATCTTCCCTTTGCAAAACATCATATCAGCTCTCAATGAAAAGTCTATATTTTGGAAAAATGTAGTTTTAAAAGATGGTAGAGATGTCCTGGATTCTACACCTCTGTGTATTATATAATAAACAAATAAATAAATAGGTGTTTTAGATTCTCAGGATTAAAACAAACAAAAAAGTTTGTATTTCCTTTGACTAGCCAATATAGCAATTTTTTTTTTTACTATAAAACCACTTTATGTCTGCTTTAAAAATCTTATTCAGTTTTAATTTGAAACTGTTTTTCAGAATGTGATCATCTGTGATAAGTGACACAAGCTGTTTTGGAAAGTGCCTGCATCAGAAAGCAAGTTGTTAAGAGTTGCAGGTTGTTAAATTCGCTCTTCAGGTCAGCAGATGAAAGGTGCTATTGCACTTCAAATTTAGTTTATTTTAGAAGCTTCCTAAGAAATTGGAGATCTGAGGCTAGGGGTAGCCCATGCCTTTTTAAGAAAACAGCAAAATCTCAAGGAAGTTTCTAACTGGGGAAAGTTTACTTTGTGGGTTTTTTACACAGAGAGTCACTGAACGATCCTAATCTCTTCTGTCAGCTTCTGCCAATCAGGAAGGGAAGGGGTGAGAGTTCAGGATTAGAAATACAAATGGGAGGAAGAAGTTCTGAGGTTTAGCAGAAGTATGTGGTATCTCTTGCTCCTTGTGGCCTCTGTGAACACCTGTATAGCTGCCATAACCTGGACCTGTAGGAATCTGATTTTCTTACACGGCTAAGATGTACAAAGTATATTCTCATTAAAACAATATAATGGTTTAATTAAAATTTTCTAAGAGGTTTATTAAAATAAATTGATAACTGAGACAGTGATAAAAATGGGGAAAAGTACATTATTTTCTTTAAAAATTTGCTAACTGGGTATTCATGTTTAATTTGGTGCTTGGTAGAAATAATTGCATTTAGCTATTTTAAAAGCATATTTTTGGCAATAAAACTAATTTTAGTAGAGGTATAACCAATATGCAGTGAAATGCATAGATTTTAAATGTAAAATTTATAGTTTGAATATTTGTATATGCCCATATAATCTATACCCTATCAAAATAAAAAACATCCTACAAACTCTTTCTGGTTAATCCTTGCTACCACCTCTGCCTCAAAGCAACCACTCTTATATTTGACCATGGCTTGGTTCTCTTTCTCTAGAACTTGTTATATGTAAAATTATACAGCATATACTCCTTTGTGGATAACTTCTTTCACTCAACATAATATTTCTAAGATTCTTCCATGCTGTTAGTGGGTATCAGTAGGGTTTTTTTCTACTGAATAATATTTCATTGTATAAAACACAATTTTTAAATCCATTCACAGTTGATAAACATTTGATTATTTTTAGTTTTTGGCTACTAATGACTAAGGCTGCTATGAACATTTTTGCACACATTTTTTGTAGACATATATTTCTCATTTCTTTTTAATAAGTACCTAGGGTTGGAATTTGTAGATCATAGAGGAGAAACATGTTCAATTTTATGAGAAATTGATAGATCAATTTTCAAACAAACTTGACCAATTTTATTCCAGCAATGTATAAGAGTTTTAGTTGTTTCACATACTTGCCAATATTTGGCATTGTCAGTCTTTTTGATTTTAGCCTCTCTAGTGGGTGTGTAATGGTATCTCATTGTGACTTTAATTTGCATTTCCCTGATAACTGAAGGTGTTGAACATCTACACATGTTCATTGGTCATTTATATTTCTTCCCTAGTGAAGTGCCTGTATAAAGCTTTTGCTCACTTTTAAATTGGGTATTTTTCTTATAATTATTAAGTTGATAGAATTGATTATATGTACAGTTGTCCCTTGGTATTCATGGGGGAATGGGTCCAGGACTTCTCATAGAGACCAAAATCCATGGATGCCCAAGTCCCTGATATGAAATGTTGCAATATTTGCATATAAGCTATGAAAATCTTCCCATAAACTTTACAACATTTCTACATTACTTATAATGCCTAATACAGCATAAATGCTGTGTAGATCATTGTTATACTGTACTGTTTAGGGAATAATGACAAGGAAAAAAAGTCTGCACATGTTCCGTACAGATGTAACTTTTAAAAAAATATTTTCAATCCATGATTGATTAAATCCATAGATGCAGAAGCCATGGATACAGAGAGCTGATTGCATAGTAAATATTTCCCCCAATTCATGGCTTACCTATTCAATTTCCCAGTATTATCTTTTTATGAGCAGAAATGTTAAATTTTGATCAAGTCCATTGTATCAATTTTCTTTTTCTTAAGACAGGGTTTCACTCTGTTGCCCTGGCTAGAGTGCAGTGGTATGATCATAGCTCACTGCAACCTCAAGCTCCTGGACTCAAGTGATACTCTTGCCTCAGCCCTCCAGAGTAGCTGGGACTGCAGGCACACACAACCATGCCCGGTTATTTTTTTTTTTTTTTTTTTTACTTTTTGTGGAGACTGAGTGGCACTATGTTGCTTGGATTGTCTTGAACTCCTGGCATCCAGAAATCCTTCTGCTTTGGCCTTCCAAAGTGCTGGAACTATAAGTGTTAGCCACTCTGCGCAGCCCATTCTATCAATTTTTAAAAATTTAATAGTTGATAGTTAAAAATAGTTAATTTTTCAATAATTTAGAAAAGTTAATTCTAGATCCTGTCTTAGAAATCTTTGCTTACTCCAACTGTATGAAGATATTCTCTTATGCTTTCTTTTAGGAACTCTATGGTTTTATTTTTTACATTTAGGTCTATGCCCTATCTCAATTTTTCTGTCTGGTATGAGGTATGGATTGAGGCTTATATTTTTCCTTATATATTCCTGGTTTTCTTTAGGTGCTGATATTTAAGAAATAGGAATTTCTGGGTTTTCTACAACTTTTGCTAATCCAATACTGATTAGATCACTTAATGATGGTGGTAGGAGACTACACAACCACCCTACAGGCACAGCAGCCACTCAGTTCTAGACAACTGTTGTCAGACCTGAAGGCTGGCCCAGTGTTGCTCAATATTATAATTTTTGTTATTTTTAAAGAAGCAAAAATATAAATATAAGTAAAATTATTTTGTTATTTATTTGTTAACAGTTAATTTTTTTTCCCACTCTGCAGGCCAACACTGAATATATTCAGATCCAGTTTGTCAGGGAAGTTTACAGACTGCTGCCTAGACTTTGCAGTGACTGCTGCCTAGAGGCAATTGTCTCTATTTCATTACAGTGACAAAGAGGCAATGATTAGGTCCATCATAAAGTGAACTCTGGAAACAAAGCCTATTAAGTATGTATTGGATAAAAAGTCATAGACACATGGACCTTGACTAGAAACAAAATTTGTCAAACTAAACAATTACACAAATAGTTCATCCAGTAGAAAATAATTGTGTTTGGTTTGATGGTGTTACAGAGGGCACTTTGCCAAAGTGAACAATTCCTCAAATGTCCTATTCACATTGTTTCTTACTGAAAAAAATAAAATTACAGGATCATTGGTGGTAGCTCAGAAATCATCAAAAATACTTAAGGGGTTCTTCAAATTATTAAACTAGAAATTCATTTATACATTCGTTCATCAAACAACAATTACCTATTGAATACTTACTCTGCACCAGGCACATGCTAGACACAGAAATTTAACAGCTAAAAAAAAAAAAAAAGAGGGCCTGTGCCCTCTTTCATTTCAAGATGTGATTAAGAGAGCAACTTGATTTGAAGTCCCATTCATACATCCGGCTGATACTCCACACCTCAACTTGGATCTCTAATGGGCATCTCAAACTTACCGTATCCAAAACTGAATTTTTAATATCCTGTCCTAAATCTGTCTCTGCCATAGTCTTCCTTGTCACATTATACAGTAGTCTCCCCTTATCCCTGGTCAACAGAGGTCTGAAACTATTAAATGGAAAATGTCAAATAAATAATTTGTAAGTTTATGAGTAAGGTAATGAAATCTCACACTATCTCACTCCATCAAACCTGGGACATGAAACATCCTTTTGTCCAGCATGTCCACCTGCCCATTAGTCACTTAGTACCTTGCTTATTGATTATTGTGATATTGCATTGATTTTGTTCAAGCAACCCTTATTTTACTTAATAATGGCCCCAAAGTGCAAGAGTAGTGATGCTGACAGTTTAGATATACCGGATAGAAACTGCAAAATGCTTCCTTTAAGTGAAGAGGTAAAAGTTCTTGATTTAAAGAAAGCAAAAAAATCATATGCTAATGTTACATACACACGCGCGCACACACATACTCACACACACAGTAAGAATGAATCTTCTATCCACGAAATTGTGAAGAAGGAAAAAGAAATGTGTGTCAGTTTTGCTGTCATATTTCAATTAGTTTTGTTATTTCACAAATTTCAGCCACAGTGCATGATGGTACTTAGTTAAGATGGAAAAGGTGTTAAATTTATGGGTGGAAGACATGAACTAAAAAGAAAACATGTTCAGATTGGCGGCAACATGTTTCACCAGGAAGCATTGAGCCTGTATGAAAACTTCAGCAAGAGATCCCCTGAAACTAGTGACATCAAGCCATTTACTGCAATTAAGGGATGGTTATACAGATTCAGGAATAGGTTTGGACAGAAAAATATAAAAATTACTGACAAGGCTGCATCTGCCAATGAAGAAGCTGCCGTCACATTTCCAGAAGAATTGAAGAAGTTAATTAAGGAGAAAGTTAATTAAGGAGAATGGATACCATCCAAAGCAAGTCTTCAATGTATATAAAACTGAGCTCTTCCGGAAGAAAATGCCCAATAGAACATACATTTTTAAAAGAGCAAATGGTCACCAAGACATAGAAAAAGGCAGGATCGATTAATTCTTGTACTATGTGACAATGCTGCAGGGCATGTGACAAAGCTGGGAGCAGTGTACAAAGTGAAGAATCCACATGCTCTCAAAAACAAAAACAAAAATTATCTGCCATGTCTGGCAACATAATCAGAAAGCACAGGTGACAGCCAACTTGTTTATGGAATGATTTCACCAATTCTTCATCCCAGAAGTGAAAAGATACTTGGAAGATGAAGGATTGAAATTTAAAATCCTATTAATAATAGACAATGAACCTAACCATCCTGAATCTGTTTGCTATGAAAATGAAACTTGTTGAGGTTGTATTTTTATCTCCAAATACAATCTCATTGCTTTAGCCCCCGATGAAGTCATCATTGGTTTGTCAAGGCCACACACACCTGCCTGGTATTTGAACACATTCTATCAGCAATTGATGCAGACCCCAATCTGGACATAATGCAGTGCTGGACATCATTCACTATTGCTGACACAATAACATTAATCAAACTGCAATCAATAAATCAAAACCAGAAACTGTAAATGCCTGCTGGAAGAACTTATGGAATGAAATTACGAACAAACTTTAAAGGCTCCTGGGGATCAATGAAGAAGTTAGAAAAATCATTCACACAGCAAGACAAATTGGTGGAAAAGGATTTACCAACAAGTAGAAGAATATATTGAAGGCCATCAAGAAGTGATAAATAAGGCATTGGAAGAACTTGACTCACCTACACAGGAAAGGAAGATGAAAAAGGAGAAACTGAAGCAGAATGAGCAATATGGACATTACCACAACTTGCTGAAGTGTTTCGAATTGCATAGACATCGAAGAACAAATCATGGAATATGATTCTCATATGGAACACAAAATTAAATTCACCTGTATGATTAGTGAAGGATTACAACCCCTGTAGTAACACTTTGATGAGGATCCCTAACCACTCCTGTCTGCTCTTGATATCCAACCATTGACATCCTCATGGTTCAATGATTCAAGATCACTGAAGGCAGATGATCCTCCTGACATGTTGTCAGAAGCTCCGTAGTAGTCTCGCACTCTGTCACGATGCCTATGCCATTCACCTCACTTCATCTCATCTTGTACATAGGCATTGTGTCATCTCACATCATCACAAAAAGAAGGGTGAGTACAGTAAAATAAGATATTTTGAGAGAGAGAGAGAGAACAAGCAAGAGACCACATTTACATAACTATTATTATAGTATGTTGTTATAATTGTTCTATTTTATTATTAGTTATTGTCGTTAATCTATTACTGTGCCTAATTTATAAAATAAACTCCATCATAGGTATGTATGCATCCCCTGGAGGACTTGGAACATAACATATGGCCTGTGGATAAGGGTTACTGTAATGCTAACTCTGCTGGTTGCTCAGACAAAAAATGTGGTGTGATCCTTGACTCCTTTCTTTCTCTCATATCTTATGTCCAGCCCATCTGAACTTTACCTTTAAAATATGTTCCCAAAACACCTACTTCCTGCTGACTCCACCACTGCACAGAAGTCCCAGCCAATATCATCTCTTGCCAGGACCACTGACAGCAATCGTCTTCTAAATGGTCTCTCCTTTCCCAGCTTTGTTTCTTATAGTCTTTTCTCCACACAACTGTCAGTCTGTTCATATCACAACTCTTTCAAAGCTCTCCATGGCTTCCATTCCAGGAAAAATCAAACCCAAAGTCTACATCAGTGCCCTACATGATTGTGCCATTCTGCCTCTCACTCCTACCATGCGGCCCTCATCCTGTCAACTCTCCCCTTGCTGGTCCTTTCCTTGTCCTGGATTCAGCCAAGGTCGTTTCTATCGTAGTGTCTTTGTGTGTGTTGTTCTACTGCCTGGAATCCTCTTTCTCAGAAACCCACATAACTTGCTCTCCCACTTCCACGTCTCAGCTACCCTGCTGGCTCATCAGAGAAGACTTTCCTTATTCCCCTGAACTAAAGGTTTCTTCTTGCCCCAGTCACACTCTGTCCTCTTACTTGCCTCCATGCTTCTTCATGGCACTCATCACTCTCCAACACGTATTTATTTGTTAATTTAATAACCTCCATTGAAATATAAGCCCATGAGAGTAGAAACTTGTCTTTTTTGTTTACTGCTGTACTTCCAGCATCTAGAATAACATTTGGCATATAATGGACACTCAATAAATCTCTGTTGAATTCAGAAATATGTAATTGCATTACAGTACTATAAGTGCCAAGAGAGGAAAAACACATTATGCCTGTGAAGTACATAGGGAATGTCAAGGGAAGCTTTCAAGGGAAGTTATATCTAAGCAGAGTTATGATGAATAAGTTAGACAATTAAGGTTGGAGGAAGGAAGTAAATGGATCAGAATGGGGAAAAGTAGTCCAGGAGGAGCTAAAGGCAGTTACGTTGACCAGGTAAGCCATGTAGGGCTTCAACTTTACCTTAAGAGCAATGGGGGAACTATTGAAGTGCTTTATCAGCTGAGCATTACAGTTTTTAAAGGTCAGACAGCCTACAGAAATGAATTAATTGTACAAGGTTTAAAAAAATGGAGAAGCTATCCCAGTTATGAAGAGATGGCAATGATTTAGGAAACATATCATGTCCTCCAAAGAGAGTACGAAGAAAATTTGGCAAATTTTAGGCAAATGAGATTGCTGAATAAAACTGAAATGCATAATTGATTGGCTATAGGGAGAAGAGGGAGAATGAGAGAGAGGAGCCAATATTTACAATCAGATTTCCATCTTGGGCAATTGGATGAATGGTAGTTCTACTGCTGTGATAAAAGCATGTTTGTGTTCAGGGGATGATGATAAGCTCATTCGGGTATGGTGAGTTTTAGGTGTCTCTGAGGCAGTTAGATGTATGAGCCTTAAATTCAGAAAAGGGACTTTAGCTAAAAAGAGATAGATGTGGGAATCTTCAGTGTCCATGTTGTATTTACCACCATGGGATTAGAGGAAACACACCCTCTCCCAGGTATATTTTTAGATCATGAGATGAAGCAGTCTCCACGAGTTCATCTGGGGAAACATGGAAGCAGAGGAACTGTGGGATGGAGAAACAAGTTTCTCAATGATGAATCCGCTGAGGGGAGGGTCCCATGTTTATCAGTCATCTTAGGAAGCTCTGTTCCTTCTACATAGGCCGAGCCTTAGCCAACCTCAGTAGGAAAGCAAGGCAAAAGGAAAGGACTTCTCTAGAGTGGTATGATAAATGGTATTCTGAATTTTGAAATATATTCATGTTTTATTTCCTCTATGTTAATAACATTTCTTGAAATGAATTTGATTATTGAAAAGCAGAATCTTTACTAATAGTAGCAGAAAAAAATAATTCAAACCCCATATCCTTGTTACTTGAATCTTTTTTTTTTCCCCAATTTTAATAGTGAATACCACACATATGCCTTCCCCTTCCCAGAGCTTTTGTGTTTTATCGACTGAAGCTGTCAATAGCAGCAGACAACTCTGAAGATTTGGTTAAAAAATACACAATATAGAAATCATATTTAATTAAATTCTGTTGGTTGAAAGCACATGAAAGAATTTTCTATTTATGCATAGCTTCTTATTACTTTTATCAAAATCTCTAAGCCTTTGAAGGAGACTGCTGATGACAATAACCACATCAGCTCCAAGAAGAAAATAGTGCTCTAGGCTTCCAGGGATCACCAGTTCTTTTCCAGTATTATCAAATATATACCGCCCAACTCTCTCATGTATTTAAATAGTAAACATCTTTGGTACAAAAGAAGACATATTATAAATATTTATAATTCATATGTGTCATGATTCATAAAATAATCATGAATATAGGAGATTTCTCTAGCAATTCAGCAGGCCAAGTCCTGTGTAGGAGCCATTTTTAGGGTACAAAACAGACATATATATGATGCTGGGTGACTGGGAGTTTTGACATTGAAGGAGCTACAAGCTATAGATGGTTTTCCACTTATTTTACAAAATTACTTTTCAAATACTGTCTTTAAATTTCTTTTTCCTTTGTATGATTTAAAGTGTTTTGAGGTATCTCTTTACTACAATATATCTTTTAAATCTTATTTATGGTACAGTCATGCATTGCTTTGCGATAGGGATGCATTCTGAGGAATGCATCCTTAGGCCATTTCGTTGTGTGAACATCATCAAGTGTATTTATATAAACCTAGATGGTATAGCCTACTGCATATAGGCTATATGGTAAAGCCTATTGCTTCTAGGCTACAAACCTGTACAGCATGTTACTGTACTGAATACTGTAGGCAATTATAAAACAATGGTTTTGGGTATCTAAACATATTTAAACATAAAAAAGATACAGAAAAATACAGTATAAAATATAAAAATGATATACCTGTATAGGGTATTTACCACCAATGGAGCTTGCAGGACTAGAAGTTTCTCTGGGTGAGTCAGCGAGTCAGTGAGTCAGTGGGTGAATGTGAAGATCTAGGACATTACTATACACTACTGTGGACTTTATGAACACTGTAAACTTAGGCTACACTACATTTATAAAGATTATTTTTCTTTCTTCAATAATAAATTAACCTTAGGTTAGTGTAGCTTTTTACTTAGTAAACTCCTTAATTTTTTAAACTTTTTTATTCTTTTGTAGTAACACTTAGCTTAAAACACACATTGTACAGTGGTACAAAAATATTTTCTTTCTTTATATTCTTATTCTATATGCTTTTTTATTTTTAAAATTTTTATTTCTTTATTTTTTCCTTTTTAAACTTTTTTGCTAAAAACTAAGACACAGGACAGGCATGGTGGCTTATACATGTAATCCTAGCACTTTGGGAGGCTGAGGCAGGATGATTGCTTGAGATCAGGAATTTGAGAGCATCCTGGACAATAGTGAGACCCTATTCTCTACAAAAAATACAAAAATTAGCACGATGTGGTGGTACGTGCCTGTAGTACCAGCTACTCAGGAGGCTGAGATAGGAAGATTGCTTGAGCCCAGGAGTTTGAGGTTGCAGTGAGTTGTGATGACACCACTGCACTCTAGCCTGGGTGACAGAGCGAGACCCTGTCTCAAAAAAAAAAAAAAAAAAGACACAACACACACGTGAGCCTGCACAGGGTCAGGATCATTAATGCCATTGTCTTCCACCTCCACATCTTGCCTCACTGGAGGGTCTTCAGGGACAATAACATGCATGGAGCTGTCATCTCCTATGGTGATAATGCCTTCTTCGGAAATACTTTCTGGAAGATTTGTCTGAGGCTGCTTTACATTTAATTTTTTTTTTAGAAGGCATACTCTAAAATAATGGTTAAATATATATAGTACAGTAATTACATAGACCAGTAACATAGTCATTTATTGGCATTATCAAATACTATATGTACTGTACAAATAATTGTACGTGCTATACTTTTATACCACTGGCAGTGTGGAAAGTTTGTTCACACCAGCATCACCACATATAAGTGAGGAATGTTTGAGCTATGACATCACCACGACTTTAGGAATTTTTCAGCTCTGTTGTAATCCTATGGGACCACCCTGTATAATTAGTTCATCATTGACCAAAATGACTTTAAGGGGTGCATGCCTGCATAATATAATAATATGAATCCTTAGTAATGTTAAATAGTGCCATAGTGAGCATATGATTTTTTACTCTTTATCTTTCGTCACCTTTCTGTTCCTTTGACTTTTTATAATCCTCATTTTATGCAGCCTCTTTATGCTTCTGACTATACAGATCCATACTTCTTTCTGAGCATCTTTGACTCTAAATTTTACCTGCACAAGTTAAGTCAGAGTACTTAAATAAATAAAAAAAAAACACTAAGATCTTTGTTAAATCTTTGTATTTTCGGAGCTGCTTTTATATCTAGCTCAGTACCAACACTTTAGAAATGTTGAATGGAAAGAAAAGACATAGATTTCTAAACATTAGGCCCATTGTGGAGTGAAGATTTCAGTTGCGCTGACTCCAACTCTTAGAACCTCCATGAAACATTGAAGTGTTTAACCTTCTTTTCCAACTTGCTTCCCAGATAGAGAAAAGATTTACTTGGTGGACCAGAGCAGCATTGGCTGTGGAGCTGGGGTTTATCTGGATACTATTCAACCAAGCTGCTAAGGAAAGGGAATCACACAAGCAAGGCCACTGCCAAGCTCTGGAGAAAAGTAAGAATTTCAGTGTGAGTCTGGGAGCATATCAGAGTCTGAACAAACTGGGCAGGAATTGAGCTGAGAATAAGGAAACCTGCCTCCTGACATGTTCTTGGCTCTGCCACTAATTAACTGTGTGACCTTGGCAAAGTCCATTCCTTTTCCTGGGCCAAGCTCCTCACCTCTCAAATGTATGCAACAAGAGCTCAGGTAGCCTGTAGATGTGATTTATTTGATTCACTTAAAACTTGCCTGCTCTTCCCTCCCTCCCTTTTTCCCTCTCTTCCATTCCTTCCTTTCTTCCTTCCCTCCTTCCTTCCTTTCTTCCTTTCTTCCTTCCTTCCTTTTTTCCTTCCTTCATTCCTTTTTGTTTTTAAACAAATAATCATGAAATTTAAAAGCTACGTTATTATACAAATAATCTGAGTTTCCAGCTTCTCATGAGAAATTAGAAGGTCTGGATGCTCACATGGCAAAAGCAACTGTCCCTTTTATAAGAAGTGTAAACTCTTCTGATTGTCACAGTACTCACTGGGCCCACTTCAGCATTCATGTCCCTGACCTCAGCAAGCAGTTAGGTTTGTGACTTATGGGATTTTAGCCTTGTGATCTCCCTGATGCTTTTCTTTCATCTCAATACGTCTGTAATTCTCAATGGGCAAACCAATAATTACATCTTATTTATATTGCCATTTCCACAACCTGGCAAATAAGCTGGAAAACCTTAGGACAAGACCACACTTAACTAACATAACCAGACATTTTTTTCTTCTCCAAATTTTTCTTGTAGGTGGCAGACTTCCTATACCATGTCTCTTTCCACATCTTTCTTTGAAGGAGCTGGCTTTCCCTTTTAGTCATCATATCCTCATAACCAGATGATGCACTTAAAAAATTTTGGCCTCCTGCCCTCCTTTAGAATTGGTTGTTCTTTTGAACTGGCAAAGTATGCAGCTTTATAACTCACAATGCTGTTGCTTGAAAATTTAACCAACTCCAACTCAAATAAGTCCTAAAATGGTCTCCTAATCCTTTAGGGAAAAAATAAGGAGAATTCATAGGCTTTTTCCTTACCGCTTCTCCATTTCTCATGTATTCCTCTACCTTCCTCCTTCCCCAGTTTTCATTCAAATGCATTTTCTCTTCTTGTTCCTGTTCATCTTCCTCTTGCTTTTCCCTGTTACTCTCACTCTTTTTCATGCCTCTTCTCCTCCCTGTGGATTCTCCCCTGTTCATTTTACCTTCTCATCTGCCTAAGTGACAGGGAAGACAAAAAGGAAACAACAAGGCACTTACATGGATAGTTTTCCATGTAATGTTTAAGGCCACAGGGATATTTAACTTGTTGTAAAATGCTTTTCACCCAAAAGGTGCACCCTGCAATATTATAGATCTAATTGAAATTAAAATATAAGGAATCTTATTGAAGGTAAGAAGTTTTCTGTTAACATTTTTCAAACTTTCCTTAGGGAAAGAATCTGCAAGACTATGCTGTAAAGCTTGTCTCTGGAGGTACAATTAGTGTTTAGGGCCATAAATCTTGCAGGAGCTTCTAATTTGTTAATTGTTTCTGAGACTCACATCCTCTAATTGACTAAATGGTACTTCTTTGAAGCACTATAAAAATCAACTATTTCCCCTTCTAAGATAAATTCCTATTTTCAGTGTTTCTCTTTATTAATATATAGGACTTATGCATTAGGAAGAGTTGCCCATTTTCTGCAAAGGAAAAGAAGTCTATTTGGGTGTTACAAAGAAGAAAGCACCATTAATTGTGGTCTTCTCATTGTTTCCATCTTGATCTTAGCATCTGTTAATTTTAGGGTGCAGGCATTCTTTCCCTTGGAGTGGGTGTCAGTTTCTGTAGGTGCTGATAGTGGCTTTCTCTTGCCATGGCTCAGTGAGAAAGGGTTACCTTTTTATGTCTCAGAGATAGCAAAATAGATTTGGGTCTCTAGGCAGCATTTAATCATGGACGATGGAATTCCATCTATAGCAACTCTGGTCTATAACTCGGGATGAGGCCTTCCATATTGCTCTCATACAGATTCTACCCATCAGACAAAATGAAAACAAAAACAAAAAAACTTTTATAAACCTTTCTCCCTCAAACAAAAGAAGACAATATTTTTCACTGGCTCATTTCCTAATAAGATCTAGTTATATTGGCTTATAGCTTTACCTTATAGAGGGAGATAAGTTTAGTAAATTTTACTTTGTACTCCCAACCAGTACAAAGATCTTTAATTTGTGGTAGATTTTAAGAGAGAAATGCATGACTATATTTAATAATCTAGAAAGGGACTATCATGAAGTAGTAATCTGAAACCAGACATCTTTGATTTGAATACGGGCTTCATCTTTTGTTTGAATAAGGTTGACTCACTTATCAAATGTGTAATCTTAAGTAAGGAACCTACGGACCTCAGTTTCCTAACTTGTAAACTGTGGATAATTACACATTCATATTTCTTAAATTTGCTGTCATGATTAAATGTGTTAATTCATGTGAAGCACTTAGAATAGTGCCTTATCATGCTCTAAAAATTACCTTTCATTATTGTGAACCCCCTTATAGTTTGGCTTCATTCTCCTTTTGTCTTCTGGATAGTGTCGTTTAAGATGGTTAATACTACTCACCAACATTTTGAATTTATTTATGGTGAATGATGTAGGTAACATGCTACATTTCCCTTTGCCACAGGATGTTCGGGTACATCCTGTGATTAGAGCGTAATCAAATAATTAGAATCTTTAACTTCCCTACCCTTGCCTGCAGTTGGTGTTCTACTTACCTAAATATGGTGGATGTTGAAGAAGATTCACCTGTCATAAACAATATCTTTGGGACCAAGGTGATTGATGCCTGGTACACCCAGGCCAAGAAAACACACCTAACATCAGACACTTTCAACTGGAAATAAAGGTCTTGAATTCATTTCTCCAGGTTGTCTTATAAATGGCTCCCACCACCTTTTTGGAATGCAGATTTTTTTAATGGTTAATAGAAGGTACTAAAGTGGCAGATAATTGAAATTATGTTCAATTATGGATGTAGATTTTTATCATAAAATAAAAATAAAAGATTCTGCTCTTGTGAGTTGGTCTTGAGATGATGAATTGTTTTTTTCTACTCTCATTAAGTTCCTTAAGATTTTCCAAGCAAGATTGATCTCCCTCTTCTCTACTTTGAAGACTCCAGGGAAGTCATGCTACTGAGAAGTGACCTCAACAATGGTACTATATTTAGTAAAATGAAATTAAATAATATATGTGAAAGGACACGTCAAACTCTAAAATCTAAGATGATAATTACAGCTTCTATTTAATAATCAGCCACCCTTTATAAAGCTTCCACTCTGTATCAAGAAATGCTAAATGAGAAACTTCGGCCATGTTATTTCTTATCCATATGCTCAAACTTTCAAAATAGGAGTAATAGCACTGTTTTACAGATGAGTAAACTGAGACTCAGAGGGGTTAAAATAACTTATCCCCAGACTTCCTTGCAGTTTATTTTATAATGATTAAGGAATTTTTATGCATATTGTGTGAAAATGACTATTGTTGGGTTGCTTATTATTTTTCACCGCCATCTGCAAACACACAATGTGTTTCCTTAATATTGTCATTTCAAAAAAGGACAGTAAAATTCTAAGATGACTTTTTTCAAAAATAAATTTCCTAAGCCCTTACGATTTCCTTTTTGCTTAATTGGTATCATCGTAAGACTGAGTAGTTATTTTTGCCCTGCCCAACTGCTTGACTTTCACTTACACAAGCTCTGTCCAGAGGTACAGTTGAATTCCTTACAGAATTTGGCTTATGTCTGTCTGGCAGTCTTGGCTATAAAATTGGCAAACACTTTTATTCTTCTTTCTATGAATTAATAGAAGTTTCCCCTATTCCTAAGCTCACCATAACTCCCAGAAATCTACCAGGTTTTATAAAATTTTAACTTATATAATATCCAATGTCCAGTAAGCAAAAATCACTTTGAAATGTCCTTTTAAATTCTGGCCAGTCTCAGGGAAATAACTACTGTCCCATCATGATGTTGCTCATTTTTCCACATCGACTGCCCTCTCACAAGACCACAGCGTAGTCTAAAGTTGGGAACTCTCTTCTGGGCAAAACTGACCCATGGAAGGAGGAATTTAAATAAGATACAGTCATGCTAAGGATGTTGGGGACAGTCGTGTGTGCTACTATTCAGGATTCTGAGAGCTAATTGCATGTTTTAAAATCTGTGTCATAGGAGTATAGTTTTCTTACTTCTTTTTTAAAGATCAGAATTATCATATTATGGCTTTTAATCCATAGGAGGGCAATGTTGAGCTGCAGGAAAATCCTTCCAGGTTTTTGCAAAAGAACATATAGAACTGATTAGTTTAAAAATTAATGAATTGAAGGAAATTAACTAATTTAAACATATTACAAGATGTCAGTTATTCAATAATATTCCGTGTCTCATACCAACCAACTTTATGTTTGTCATACTGGTAGTTAATTTATAAACCGATATAAATTATCCTTGTCACTCAAAGCCAAACCACTGCTGTCTCTTTTGAAAAGATGGTGTTCTATTTTGTGAAACTTTATTTAGATGTTGGAAGAGCTTAAATTCTTTACAAATAGTATGATATCCTCTTATATTTTTATGCATGATCTGTTGGTGATGGCTGTGCTTAAAGAGATAATATAATTTTTACAGTTCAAATTTCCCATCTTCTGTGACACTTCTCTTTGGGGCAGAATTTGAGGTTGCCTTTTGCCAAATGCCAAAAAGGCTCTTAGGGAAAAGAGTTTACCAAATATAACGTTTACAGTGAATTATAAAGAACAAGACAAAACTAAATTTCAGCCAAATTTTAAGGTACAAAAGTGGGTCATATGTCAGAATTATTTTCATAGAAGGGATCGTGAACCAACGTAGTACACTGTCATTTCAACCTTTATCTAAAGCAAGACTATTTGGAATTTTTGAAGCAAACATTGCAAATAGAATTTGAATATTATCATGTGTTTGTATGAAAAATAACACATTTTGTATTGTTCTGAAAATTTACCTGACCCTCCTATACTGAAAAAGCAATTTCTCGCTCATTGGCGCTTCTGTGTATCCATTTACCAGAACATAGCGATATACAGATTTGTCTGCTGCTGTGCTAAGGCATGATTTGGCTGTGGAGCATGGGGCATCTTGCCTGAGGGTTAGTTCCTGAGAACAGGAAGCAATTAACCACTGGGTCGGTAATAATTACAGCCTATGTTTATTAGATGCTTGCTATATGCCAAACACTGTGATCTAAATATTGTTATTATTTTATTTTAAACATCGCTATAATATAAATTCTATTATTAACTGAGCTTCAGAGTGAGTAAATAATATATTTAAGATCACAAAACTTCCTGAGACAGAGCCGGGCACACTCTGGGGATCTCGTTCCTCATCATCACTTCCAGATTAAAAGTGGAGTGGACCAAAGTCTGGCAGAGGTGATGCATATGGTGTTTCAGAGTAAATGGAGGAAAATAAGTTTGAATATTTCCACATTATCTTTTGTTTAATGTGATGCTTCTGGGTAGATATTGGTGGATGGGAATGTTTCAGTGTATCAGTGAGGAACATCACCCTGGGATTTACTCTTTTGATCTATCTGCATGTCTTAACATTAATAATGGAAGATTTTTTTGTTCTTTTTATAGTATAATAATATGATAAATAGATTATAATATCCCAAAGAGTGGGAATTTCATTTTACAATCTCTGTATCTTCCATTGTGGATATGGTATATTTGAAAAATTAATAATTGATGACTAAAAAAAGTAACTGTGCGGAGCAAAGAGTTAGTTATCTGTAAGGTCAAATGCAGAAACCAGTGACATAAAATCTTTAGTCTGCAGCTTAGATATGAGTAATGTCTTTAGGGATTTCTGCTGCTTATTTACAATCAGGAACAGTAGTTTGGGTTTGAAGTTCTGTCTGGATGATTTAGTTCAACTTTATCAGGAAAAGTAGATTTTAGATAATGGTCAACAGGTTTGTTTTTCTTTCTAGTTATTTGCTTTAAAAAGAGATCTCTGGCTTCCCATTCTGAACTATAAGATGATATGATAATTTGAACCCCATGTAATTTTCTAAATAGACCTTGCTGAAATATCTGTAGAGAGCTCTATTTGACTAAGTGATTTAAATTTAAAAGCTCTTATCTAAAAGCAAGTAGCACTTACATAATTCTGGCAAAATTATAGTCCAATACAGAATGCTCACCTTAGATAGGATATATTAATATATTTATTCATCTTATGACATCTAGAACTCTGCACAAAATAGCCATTTTTTAAGAGATTTTACACAGAGGGTGGTGAGTAGTTTGACATAACAAAGAAATCCTTCAAAGGGATGAGAACGTTGGTTGCAACTTTGGGATGTGTGTGTGTAATTGTACATGATAATGTAAAGGAAAGTAAGTGTAGAATAAAATACAAAGTAAAGAATATAGATTTTAAAGAAAGAGGAACTACAAAGAAAGAAAACATTCTAATCAAGAAAGGAAAATGGAGGGCAGACTGGGTGGATTAAAGCATTTTGCACAGTAATTTCTCCATTTTCTTCTTTATCCTTGGCCCATTAATAAAGAATTCTCATTGAATATGTGCAGCCATAGGGCCTATAGGTCATTTCAATGACTCTGCAGCTATGTGAATACACGTGGAGATAAGACTGTCAGTGGGCTGGCCTGCGTCACACTTGGATGTGGGAGTAAGTTCCATCCATTCCACCCAGCAATGGGCACCCTGATTTCCCTGGAAACTTAACACCCTCGGGTTCCCCCCTAGGACATGGAGAAATATGGGAAAAAAAATAAACGATCAAAATTTGAGAAAGAAGACAGAGCGATAGAGCAAGAAGACAAAGAGAAAAAAAAAGGAAAGATGGCGGGAACATGACTCTATAGTAATTAGATTGAACTGTGAATTAGATTATATGTTAATGGCTAGAGATTCAAAAGCATATATAAAATCCTCACTCTATAATATAAAATAATTTTCATTCATGGACTCCACACTCTATATACATTTATACAAATTGGTTAATAATAACTTTGAGTGGAGTTATATTTAACATCTAATTTGTTCCCAGAGACATGGACTGAAACTCATAAGTAGAAATCAGCAAATTTCTTATTCAGATTTGATTAGATCCAGGACCACTCAAAGCTGAATGGTCAGTTCAACTGACTGGGTAAGGGTAAAAACATAGCTTTATATTAATATTTTCACTTTTCACTAATTTTAATCTAATTTATAGCAACTCAGTATTTCAATGATTTTCAAGTCTAGCTGAAACAACAACCAGGGTCAACATGAACAGAAAATTCCACTACAGTGAAGTCTCCTATCCTGTCTTTCTGAGGGAATCTTCTTTAATTAACACAGTTGCCCACTGAATGCAGGAAAAGTTGCTAGGAAGTTATCAAGAAGAGAAAGATTTGAATCTTGGCTTAGCTATACCACAATTAAGAAATAAAGGCATTTAAAAAGTGATTACAATTTTTTTTATTTCTAAATAAAATTTTATTTTAGAATACTTTTAGATTTACTGAAAACTGTCAAAGACAGTGCAGAGTCCCCATATATACTACAGTTTCCCTTGATGTTTACATTTTGTATTACTCTGGCACATTGGCCATAACTCATGAACCAATATTGATATACTGTTATTAACTAAACTGCATACTTTATTTGAATTTTATTAGCTTTTCTCTAATGTTCATTTTCTGTTCCCAGATCCTGTCCAAGATAACAGATTACATTTAAGTGTCGTGTCTCCTTAGGCTCCTCTGGGCTGTGATGGTTTTTCAGACTTTCTTTGCTTTTTCATGATCTTGACAGTTTTGAGGGGTGCTGGTCAGGCATTTTGCAGAAAGTCTCTCAATTTGGTTTTATCTGATGTTTTTCTCAGGTTAGTGGATTATCATTTTTTGGGAAGAAGGCCACAGAGATAAAGTGTCACTGTCAACATTATATATCAACAGTAGATGATACCAGCATGAGTTATTGGTGATGTTAACATTGATCACCTGGAAAAGGTAGCGTTTGCCAGGCTTCTCCACTGTGTGCTTGTTCCCACCACTTGTCTCTCCATACTGTGCTATTTGGAAACAAGTCACTAAGCATACCTCATTTATTTACTTATTCAATCATTTATTTATATCAGTATAGAAACATAGATATTTATTTATGTTTTGAAATGTAATGAAATACTACATTATATATTGTTGCTCAAATTATTTTAATTTTGGTCACTTGAAGCTCTTCCAGTTGGCTCCTGTGTCCTTTTGAGATACTGCCATTATTTTGCCTTTTACACATTTCTTTCCTTCTGCCACCATAAGAAGAACTATAGGCTTATCCTGTCCCAGCCCTAGAATCAGTCATTTCTTCAAAGAGAAATTGGACAATGGTATTAACAACCAAGATCTGAGCACATGGTGTACAATCATTTTTAAATAATTACTTTTAACTTGTATGTGGCTGGTTATTTTCTGTTGGACATTTTTGGGAAAACTTTCTTTTTTTTAATTTCAGAATATTATGGGAGTACAAACATTTTGGTCACATGAATTGCTTTTGTACAGTTTGAGTCAAAGTTATAAGTGTGTCCATCATCCAGATATGGTGCACTGTACCATTAGGTGTGAATTTACCCATCCCTTCCACCTCCTTCCCACCTGCTTGATTTCTAGTCAGTTTTACTACCATATGTGCACATGAGTGTTGATCAATTAATTCTAATTTAACAGTGAGTACATGTGGTGTTTGATTTTCCATTCTTGTGATACTTCACTTAGAAGAATGGTCTCCAGTTCTATCCAGGTTGTTACAAAAGGTATTAGTTCACCATTTTTTTTATGGCTGAGTATTATCAATACTCCATGGTATATATATACAACATTTTATTAATCTGCTATGTATTGATGGCACTTAGTTTGATTCCACATCTTTGTGATTGTGGATCGTGCTGTAATACACATTCTAGTGCAATTATTTTTTTGATAAAATGACTTTTTTTTTCCTTTGGGTAAATACCCAATAATGGTATTGCTGGATCAAATGGTAGGTCTACTTTTAGTTCTTTGAGGTATTTCCATGCTACTTTCCATAAAGGTTGTACTAGTTTGCAGTCCCACCAACAGTGTGCAAGTGTTCCTTTCTCTCTGCATCCATGCCAGCATCTGTTGTTTTGGGACTTTTTGATAAAAGCCATTTTCACTGGAGTTAGGTGATATCTTACCATGGTTTTGATTTGCATTTCTCTGATGATTGGAGATGAGCATTTTTTCACATTTATTGGCCATTAATCTATCTTCTTTTGAAAAGTTTCTGTTCACGTCTTTTGCCCACTTTATAATGGGTTTGTTTGATCCTATACATCCGATAAAGGGCCAATAAACAAAATTTCAAAGAACTCAAGCAAATCAGCAAGGAAATATCAAAGAACTGCATTAAAAAGTGACCAAAAGACATGAACAGAAACTTTTCAAAAGAAGAGAAACTAATGGCCAATAAACATATGAAAAAATGCTTAAAGTCTCTAATCATCAGAGAAATGCAAATCAAAATCACAATGAAATATCACCTAACCCCAGTGATAATGGCTTTTATCAAAAATTCCCAAAACGATTGATGCTGGCTTGGATGTGGAGAGAAAGAAACACTTGTATCGTGTCGGTGGGACTCCAAACTAGTTCAACCTCTGTTGGAAACAGTATGGAGATTCTTCAAAGAATTAAAAGTAGACCTACCCTGTGATCCATCAATCCCACTACTGGGTATTTACCCAAAGGAAAACAAAATCATTTTATCAAAAAGACATGGGCACTATAATGTTTATTGCAGCACAATTCACAATAGCAAAGATGTGGAATCAACACAAATGCCCATCAATTCATGAGTGGATTAACAAAATGTGGTATATGTATGCCATAGAGTACTACTCAGCCATAAAAAAAATGAATTAATATATTCTGCAACAATCTTGATGGAACTGGAGACCATTCTTCTAAGTGAAGTATCACAAGAATGGAAAATAAACACCATATGTACTCACCATTAAATTGGAACTAACTGATCAGCACTTACGTGTACAGATGGAAATAAAACCGAATGGAGGCCGGGCACGGTGGCTCACGCCTGTAATCCTAGCTCTCTGGGAGGCTGGAGATGGGCGGATTGTTTGAGCTCAGGAGTTCAAAACCAGCCTGAGCAAGAGTGAGACCCCGTCTCTACTAAAAATAGAAAGAAATTAATTGGACAACTAAAAATATATATAAAAAACTATCCAGGAATGGTGGTGCATGCCTGTAGTCCCAGCTACTCGGGAGGCTGAGGCAGGAGGATCTCTTGAGCCCAGGAGTTTGAGGTTGCTGTGAGCTAAGATGATGGCACTCTAGCCTGGGCAACACAGTGAGACTCTCTGTCTCAAAAAAACAAACAAACAAACAAACAAAAAACAAAACCGAATGGAAATCATGCAGGAGGGAGGAGAGAGGTGGAAATGGGTGTAATCATACCTATTGGGTACAAAGTACAGTATCTGGCTGATGGGCACACTTATAACTTTGACTCAAGCAGTACAAAAGCAATCCATGTCACCAAAACATTTGTACCCCCATAATATTCTGAAATAAATAAAATAAAATAAAAAATAAATTTTAAAAAAAAAACCTCATATGATATACTCTAGGGCTCACAATCCCTTGGCCTAAGCCACGGTCAAAAGTTTCAGAAGAAGTTTACTTTTCCTAAGTATGAGATTAAAGTTAACATGGATTGGGGATAAAAAGAAGAGAGTAAACGTTTATGTGGCCAATAGAATAGTATACTAAGAAAACATGAGCTTACACCAGAGAAGAAACAGCCTGGCATGCAATGTTTGATCAATTCTTTGGAAAATGAATAAATGCTGAGTTGATTCACTTGTTACTTACTGGTGAGCATCTTTGTATCTGAGACTGCTAGTATTTACCACACATTGGATGCACAGTTTGACTGCATTTCATAGTCTCCCTTGATGTTAGGATTGATCACATTCCTCAGATTTAACCAAAGAAATAGGAGAGGACATGGCCTAACACTCTCTCCATTCACACCAAATAAGCAACCACTTGCAATAAGTTGTTCCATGTTCCTTCACACTCCCTACTAAAGGAATAAGGAAAACCATGTAATCTGGAAAGTTATATGTTGAAGATCACAGAATGGTCTTCATCTTGAATTTCTGAATATGCAAAGCAGGCCACCTCACTCACCTGAATAGAGTCCAAGACTCCTATGTAAGCAAGAAATAAATTTCTGTTGTATGTACTTATTATAAGTTTGAATCTAATTGGCATTGTGCTTAGCCTACACTAAGACAGAAATCATTATTTAGCTTGACTGTCATATGGTGGGCAATGATAAAACTAACAGCAGAGACTGAAAAGGATTCCTATGTTATGCATTGATTAAAAACACTTAAAACACTTGATAACACTGTCACTTCAGGAATTCAGAAGGCAAAGAGTCTACCTTTAGGGTAGTTCCAGGGGAAAAGATCCAATAGAGCTCATCCAGAAAGAATTTTAGCATTGCTGCCTTTAGCAAAGTTTTAATAAAAAGAAATTAGCTCAGGTAAGAACTTGTTGTTTGAGAACAGAGATTCGAAGAAATAAGAGTCAAGAAATTCAAAGCTTTTCCAAGGTGAAGAGTTAACTGCTCCTAGGCTCCCAACTATACAATATAAAGTTTTCTATCTAATCATATTATTTTATTTGGTCTCAAAGTTAAATTGATTCCTATTAAAATGAAAGAGATGGAAGCACAAAGAAAAAAAGATAAAAATAGGTCTAAGAATTCTTTCCTGGAAATAAATTTAGTAAAAATTACTGGCTTATGGAACTGAATGGAGGGAAGAAAGATCAGAAGTCTACTGAGGTGTTTTTGAAGGAAACCATGAACTTTAACAAAAAGACTTGTGACTGTGAAAACCTGGATTGAACAACCTGGTGCAGACTATATTCCCTAATGTCCACTTCAGCTGTGGCCGCACAAATAATGGGAGAGACAGGGACTCCAGTAGAGTCAGAACATAATAGTAGATCCCAGATGCAATCTTATCTTTGGAGAAAAGCCCTATTTCTCATAGAATGTTAGAGGAACAAGGTAGTAGAAAAGAAGGTTAAAGCTCAAGCTACAAGATAGAAAATCAATGTAAACTCTTAGTGTGATGGAATAAACCAGCGTGAAAGTAGACAAGAACATACTCAAGAATTAATTGTTGTCAAATCTCCAGTTAAAATCTTCATGAGAGCTAGAATAATATGACTTTTTATCACCATACCCTTTGAATGCTAAAATTCTAGAGAAAATGGGGACAAGTTGTTCACTGCATGGATGAATATATAAATAGATGATTAAAGGAATTTCTAGGGACATAATGAGATGAACTACATATTTAAGATTGGAATATACTAGTTTCAGCCATGTTTAATAGATTTTTCTATGATAAAGGGAAAATTATATATCTGAGCTATCTGATACAATAGACACAACACACATGTGGCTATCGAATACTTGAAATATGGCTAATGCAACTGATAAATTGACTTTTAAGTTTAATTCAGTTAATCTAAATGTAAATTTAAATAGCCATGTATGAGCATTTGAGTTGAGCTGCTCGTATTTCTGGAATAATAGATGATCATAAGCATATTTATTTATGTATTTCAGATACAATCTTATCAGGATCCAAATAACTTTCATTTGAAGGCAAGTCTTCTCTTTCAATTAACATCTGTTCATTCATATATTGAACCTGTCCTTTCTTGTCTTACAGGGTACTAGATAGCAGTATTAAGAGACAAAAATTATCTTCTAAAATCTAATTGAAGAGGAAATAACAGAATATTATTTTGCTTCATGTTCACAGAATACAGTCGGAATTTCAGGATATAATTTTTTCCTACGTATTTACATCAAGAGTTTTTATTATTTGGCCTCAGCCATTCCTCCCAGCCTGATTTCCAATTATTCTTCCAAATAGTATTTATATTGTAGATGAATCTCACTATTCTACCTAGAAGTCATTCCCTCAGCTATAAACAATCTATCATATTTTTCTCTACCTCCTTCTTCCTGCCTCCTTCTTATTTTTAAAAAATAAAACTTTTATTTTTGATTTAAAAAAGAGTTGAAGATCATCTTCTCTTTTCAACTTCCACCTCTCTCCAAATTCAGATAGAATTCAGAAAAAAATAAATTTTTCTACTTTCTAATTTCATAATTCTTACACGTAACTATTATAGTATTTATCATAATTTATCACATATTTCTATTGATTTACAAATGACTTTTCTCTTTGCCCTCTGAATTCCTTGAGACCCTGTTGACCTTGAGATTAGAAACCTTGGCTTGAATTTTTATTAAAATACATTTTTTTGATAATAACATATTCATTTTGCTACTCTGCCAACAACATTAGTCTGTGTCTTATAATCATTGCCCTTTGCAACTTTGGGGTACAATGGGAAATATTCTGTCAAAGAAAATCTTAGCATATTTAATTGACCCGAGGGGCCTGTTAGCCTACTCAGGAATAGATGAAGTTTCAGTCTGTCTCAACCCAGATTCAGAGTAGGAAATATAATTTATGAAGATTTTATAAGTAATATTTTCCTGTGTTAAATACTCTCTTAACTACTTTTGCCTATACTAAAATATTCTCACAACTACTCAATTCAACAGTTCCCAGTTAGCCATTATATTTTTAGCACTATATCACTACAACCCATAATGAGCAACTGGAGTCACACACAAGAAATTTTGCCTTTCCTGAAGTCCCTAGAGTCATATTGCCATTCTATATTCTACCAAATCAGAGGCTTATACTATATGATTCAGGAGGCCTATGGGATGTGCACCTTCCAGAAAGCCAGTATGAAATATGATTCCTTCCAAATCTTCCTGTCTGACATTCATACATTAGAAACCATAAATTATCAAATATTCTAGGGTAGCAAGAAAAAATATGAGTATTTTCACCTTTCTGTTATCTATAGTCTAATCTCACAAGCCATAACCAAATCCAAGCAAAAATCTAAAATGTCTTCAGGTCCCCATTTTCTGATATCAAGCAACTCTACTGTGAAGCAAAAGAAATATATTGGACTTGTTTGTCTTAGGGTAATTTTATCATTTGGTTAATTAGAAAAAGAAAGTGTGTCCACGTCAAATTACTTCTCCCTTTAACTTACGTCTACTCAAGCATGTGATTTCGGGACTTCCGTAAACCTTGCTGCTTCTCAAGTATTTAACACAATGTCTACGTAAAGGGTAAAAGTGGGAGTTCTCAAAGTTTTCATCCTTCTCAACCTTCTGTTTGATCAGTTTTTATCTCTGAACAGGTTCTATCTTATGAATTATTGTTTAGATCATGGAATTTGGGGACAACTCACTAATTCACTAGCTTGTTTTTGTTGCACAGATTTCACAATACCAGGCATTTTAGGTCAGGAACTAGTGTGAGTCTTGTTTACTTCTATTATATTATCCAAATAATTACCAAGTGGTTCAATAAACTTGTTAATTACTACTACTCCCTCAGTGTGTCCCATTACCATCAAGTCCAAGTTCAGTTAGATCCTTAGAGGTGTTGATGCCAAATGGAATTTCTTTTTTATTTTATTATTTTATTTTATTTTATTTTCAACATATTATGGGGGTACAAATGTTTAATTTACATATATTGCCTTGAGTGAGAGCTTCAAGTTTGACTATCCCCTAGACAGTGGGCACCACACCCAGATGGAATTTCTAAATGTAGATCAAATAATGAAGAATATAGCTCCTCATACTTATTATCCACTTGCATTATTTACTTATTATCCTTGTCTAAAGAATTGAACTGTTATGCAGAAAGAGAGGCTTTTCTCTATGTATTTTCTTTCTAATTGGATATTGTTAACTATAAACAAAAGTGAATTTGGTAGATATTAATATTCATATTGAGTTAGGGTTGATAATTTCAAAATATTTTCTCAACTATTTTTCAAGTCTATAGTTCCTGTATAGCCAGTACACCTTCCTAGAACTTGTAATGAGAAATTGGAGTCAAGTACAAGAAAGTCTGTGTTTCCTGGGGTCCCTGAAGTCATACTGGCATTCTATTATCTACCAAATCACTGGCTTTGCTCACCAACCTTACATTGTCTTATGTTTAATACAAGCTCACTTTATACCTGAATTACTTTTAATTTTTCTTTCCCCTTTCTTTCTCTTATTCATTACAAAGTAGTAACTATGAAAATGAGATTCAGGTTGTATATGTCTTAATTCTGTGTTGTGCTCTAAGTCTTAATTGCCCAATAATTTCCAACCCTGCTATAGGAGGGTTTGCAGAAATATAATTTAGATAAATTTGATTTGGACAGTGGATAGAATCCCATGTGGGAAATGAGAGGATTGAGCCAGTACAGACAAAAATCAGATGACTTTATGGACTCTAACTAATTTGTCATTTTTAAAATGTGTCTTTGTGTCTTTTGCTGTATTTTTCATATGTCAGGTTATTTTGGCAAAAATTGCTTAAATCAGTGTTTTTTAATATATATCTTTACCCCACCTGCAGTTGAATCACTGGTATGTCTAAAGCCTACTGAATCTTTAAACATACAACTTACAAATCTGCATTTTTATCAAGATCACTCACCCTCTCTCCACTCTGAAGCATAAAGGAAGTTAATGACGCCTGGTCCTGACTTCTCTGGGGGAATTTACATGAAAAGATTACAATGTAAGGTAAGAATATTTGAGGAACTAATATCAGAGGACCCTCTCATGACCCATATTAGATAGGGGACAAACAACCAAATTTGTGTATAATATCTTTTATTTAATTTTCCTTGTTCTAAATTGGAGATCAGAACATGACAACATTGCAACACAGGACACCATTTGAAAGACTCTACTTAGGGGTTATCTTTGTATTTTAAAGTTGCTTATAAATGCTTGCTATTCGTAAATATGTAGTTTTTAGTATTCATTTATATCATAACATCATTTTTTCATAAATTATTACTCAGGTAAATCTAAAATATGACATTGATATTCTTATTCCAAAGTAGTCACTTCTTCATTTCAATATTTTTAAATTCCTACTATGAATTAGAAATGATTTAGATTTTGAAGAACAAAACAAACAAAAACCTTTGCCTTTATAGAGCTTCTATTTAGATTCTATTCTGAGAAGGTAGGAAATAAATAAATATGTAAGTAAAGCATATTATATATTAAGGCAATGAATGCTTTAAAGAAAGATAATTTAGGAAAGTTGAAATAGGAGATTATAATTTACACCATAACCCAGAAAGTGAAGCAAGACTCTTATGTTAGTGATAGACTTTCTTAGAGGTACTGAAAAAAATGTTCACAAAGAAGACCCTAAGAAATAAGAATAAATAATGTGACCCAGCTTCTCAACCTGATGAATAAATATTTGTCTATTTGGGGATCTTGCACATAATACAAAAAAGAGGAAGGAAAGTTTACATCACCTCTTCTCTGTAATATATCTTTTTTTCTTTCTTATCCCTCTCATCACCATATTTGTTCCCATTAGATATTTTCTTTGCTTTCTAAAAAGTTGAACAGTGTCTCATTTGGGCTTAATATCCCAAGTAAACCATTGATTTTCATCTTTTCACTCACTATACTCCCATCTTCTTTGCAACCAATAAAATATTACTACATTGCTTAATTTACTTCATAACCAACTTTCTCTGTAAAATGTCTGTTTCTCAATTGTCAATATATTCCCCCAAATGATTAATATATAAATATATGTTCTTTTTATGGGGAAACTCAACATACATTACTATATCACAATAGTTAAAAATGATTACATAAGCCACTAAAATATTTAAGTCAAAACTAGCCACAACAAATGCAAAGAAGTGATTTATAGAAATATATATGAATATTAATTTGATAGAAATAGATCTGTCAATAACAGGTAAAAACAGAATAAATCATATTCACTGTAAACACGGATCTATTTTGTTCTCACTTTTGCCATCCTAGAATAGACTGTAATCTAGTTGCCTGTATTATTGCAATGACTTTCTATCTGACTTCAGAATGTCACTCTTTCATCCAATACATTTTGCATTGTTTTGACAGATTAATTTTTAGGAAATTCAAATTTTCACATCTAAATTTTATTTTTTCTATATGAAATTATAAATTATCTTCTGTCATGTTATGAAAAACCTCTATAGTCAAACTATACCAATATATTTCCATTGCTATCAAATAGGAAATTTAAGCACCACTTCATGGTCATATCTCAATGGATGCTTTCAGCTCTTTTCATGTAAAGGTAGATGGCATTTACAATGAACATGAGAGACGGGGTTAGGATCACTAAAATATAGAGTAAGTAGGAGAAA
Organism: Avahi laniger; assembly: GCA_963575035.1. Taxonomy (NCBI): domain Eukaryota; kingdom Metazoa; phylum Chordata; class Mammalia; order Primates; family Indriidae; genus Avahi; species Avahi laniger. The sequence goes on along the minus strand of CAUYSK010027369.1, from coordinate 11,724 downwards.
AATACATTTTGTTGGTTTGTTGGCTCAATCTTTGATGAGACATATATCATCTTTAATATTGTTGATATCTTTTAGGATGGAGATCAATAGCTATTTCAATGTTTCAAAGGCCCATTCCTAAAAATACTTATTAGAAATATAAACTCTGGTGCATGTCATGGTCCACTGTGTATGCATGTGTGCCTGTGTGTATGAGAGAGAGAAAGAGAAAGAGATGCAAATAACATTTAGAAAAAGTCTCATGCAATTATGGAATAGGTTAGTGACAGAATGCCTCTCATTCTCTCATAATATTAATATTTCCTAAGTTATTTTCTCTCTTTTGTTCATATACTGTTCCTTTAGGAAAAAAGAGTAATTCATTTCATTGGTAAATTGGTAGGGTACTTATGAATACAATGCTAAAACTCTTTATCCTAATGTCTTTGACATTTAACAAATCTCAGGAAACTCATTCTAATTGACAATATGCAAAGGGAAAAAATTCTTGGATTGTAGAAGATACTAATTCCATGAATTTTGAAAAGATGTAAAAATATTGTAATGACTAAATTGTATATTCTGCATTGTTGAAAATATTAATTTGAGCAATAACAAACTTGTATTTCAATTTTCTCATTTTGAAGCAATGAGGGGAGACAATAAAACTCTGTGACTTGTATTTCTAAAGCACAGTAAAAATCAAAAAGAAAAGAAACAAAACACTAGAATGATACTATTTTTGGAATGAACTGAGAACAATTTGCACCGCAGGCTTAGGAACTGAGGTATAGGTTTCTGTAGGCATATTTTCGTCTCTAAATTAGACTAGGTTTATTTCTATTACTTCTCTTCCAGCACCTAAATTCTGGAATTCTGTGACTATGTGTAGATATTAAAGTATCCACTACATGTAACATATAGTTGATGGTTTATAAATATGAAAAAACACCTATTCATATTTTCCACATACAGAATGGGCTCTAATATGATAAATGGATGAATCCTCCAGAAGAAGTGTAAAGGTTATCTGACAGAAGACACAGATATTGAGTTTTTTGTCCCTTCAACTTGTTTCTATAAAAAGTTATAAAATAAAATAAATATCATTGACATGGAATATTAGTTTTAAACCATAGGCAAATAAAGTATGCTTAAATGAACTCCTGAACATAATCTAAAAATATCATCATCAAGATGTGGCTGTGATTTCATTAGAGTTTGTGTTCTGCATTAGTTGACTCAGTTAAAGCTTTCAACTCATGGTGTCAAAGTGTTGATACTGACTAATGGATAGTTCAAGCTATTTTACACTGAAATGGTCACATATGATACTATTATATTCTTTCTGGATGCTTTAAATATCTAGAACTCTGGTCAAAGAAGGAAGATGATAGAAGACAGTGACTAACAGCAGCACCCATAAATAATGATGGAATTTTAGATTCATAATTTAAACCTATAGATTGTGACTGACACTGATGAAAACAAGCAAGAAATACCCAAGAAAACTGGGAAGAAAACAGTCACACTAAACTCAGAGTTTATATCCTCTCATTCAAGATAGTCTAAAGCATTTAGAATTTTACATATACTTTTAGGATTTTCTTCTTTGCCTAACAATGTTTGTTTTCATAGTCCATCACTTGCAGTAGCAGAATAATGATCTCCCAACAGATGTGCACATCCCAAACCCCAGAACCTATGAATGTGGTGGGTTACGTGCCAAAGGATATTAAGATTGCAGATCCAATTAAGGTTGATAATAAGCTAACATTGATATGGGGAAACTGTCCTAGATTATCCCAATATGCCCGCTGTAATCACAAGAGTCTACAAATGTAGAAGAGGGAGACAGAAGAGTCGATGATAAGGTGATGTGACATAAAAAATACTCAACCAGCCATTGAGTTCAATGCTAGCTTTGAGGATGAAAGGGGATCAATGAGTCAAAGAACGAACATAGCTTTTAGGACCTGAAAAAGGCAATAAAAGGGATTCTCCTCTAAAGCCCCCAGAAAGAAATGTAGTCCTTCCAACAGCTTCATTTTAGTCCAGGGAAATTCATTTAGGACTGCTGTTCTTCAGAACTCTAAGAGGATGTTTGTGTTGTTTTAAGCCACAGAGTTTTCCATAAACAGTTACATGAGCAAAAAAACACTTAGAGATCACAAATGGGCACACTTACCAGGGTCTTTGATGTCTTGACTCTTAATTCGCCTAGAATTACATTGTCAGTCTTGAATGATTCATTTTTTACTCCTCTTTTGGATTTGATACAATCTCTTTTTGGCAATTAAGTAATTATGCCCAATAAAAGAGTAAGTACAGTGTTATGGCGGCGGAGCAGAATGTACTTCACTAGGGATTTTGAGCATCATTGAATAACAGTAATATTTTCACTTCTTAGAATTATGAATACAGTTTTGAAAATATTTATTTTATCTTTTTTGTGATTGGGAAGAGCAAGATAGTTTCAGTATGTGCACCCTCACATATTAGCCACAAAAGCTGTCATTCCAAAATAATTGTTAAATTTCCTATCTTTTTTTTTTATTTCACCATAATATGGGGGTACAGATGTTTAGGTTACGTGTGTTGCCCTTGTCCCCCCTCCCCCTCTCAGTCCAAGTTTCAAATATGTCCATCCTATTGCGTGGTGCGCATTGCACTCTTTGTGTATGTATATACCTGTCCCCTATTCGCTCTTCCCCCCTCCCCCCTGCCCAATATCTAATAGATGCAATTCTTATATATGCACTTATGTGTTGATTCGTTAATAACAATTTGATGGTGAGTACATGTGGTGCTTATTTTTCCATTCTTGGGATACCTCGCTTAGTAGAATGTGTTCCAGCCCTTTCCAGGAGTATATAAGAGGTGCTATGTCACCATTGTTTCTAAAGCTGAATAGTACTCCATGGTATACATATACCACAATTTATTAATCCACTCATATATTGATGGACACTTGGGCTGTTTCCACATCTTTGCAATTGTGAATTGCGCTGCTATGAACATTCGAGTGCAGGTGTCTTTTTCAGAGAGCGACTTTGTGCATGAAAATTTTTATTAAAAAACATTTGAAATGTATTGGCTCCTGACTTAACTAGTACTTTACTCATATACACTGAATAGCTCAATTTCTTTTAAATGTAGATTAAATTAAAATTTAATTGAATGTTCTTTGTCCTTCATTATATTAGTCTACACATTAAGTATCCTTCAAAAAATTATTCATAGGGGGGAGGAGAGGGGAGGGAAAGGGTATATGCATACACAAAGAGTGCAATGCGCACCACCCGAAGATCGACATATTTGAAATTCGGAATTGGAGGGAGGGGCAAGGGCAACATATGTAACCTAAACATCTGTACCCCCATAATATGCTGAAATAAAAAAAAATTCATTTCTTTATCTAGGCACACATTTCTGTCATTTTAATTCACTCATAGTTGTAGATGGAACATCTACTTCCATGTATTATTCAGAGTTAGAATTTCTCCTTGGTCTAAGTGGGGCAAATTCCCATGATACAAAGATGTGATGAGGAATTTAGAAATGTACCAAAAAATTCAGTTGTAGTTAAATTATGAGTTTTTTCCATTAAATATTTGATTATGCTACCCATTAAACATTAGAATAATTCAGTTTATTGACATATTTACTCTCTCTTCTCTCTGTCACTCTTTCCTAGGCAACCACAGACACGCACACACATAAACATGCATTATCCTCCCTGGTCCACAGCTCAAATGTCAGATAAGTCATTATTCTTCTCTGCCAGAACAAAATTAATATCTATCCTAGTCATAGGCCAATATGTTACTTGCCTTCTTTTATATTGGCCCCTTAAGTTATTTCTAGTTCCTCAGATAACAACTATTTCCAATCCTTGTGTGTGCCCCTGGTAGAATAGGTAGATTATCCAAATGATTTAAGATTATAGCTATATTGCATTAGGATTTGATAGTTTAAATTTCTTGAGTGCTTGATATGTGCCAGGCCAAATGGTAATGTACTACCTCATTTATCTTCATACACCCTTTAAATATATGTATTAATATTTTTACAAATTTATAGATGAGACAGCTATAACAAAATAATTTTCCAGTTGATGCATAATCATTAAATGAAAGAGCCAGGACCTTGATCAATGATCAGTCCCCAAAGTATGTGTATTAAACTGTTATACTGTACTATATTACATCACTACAGGCTTTGTTTGCAGATAATAAAAATAAATAAAGTTCAGTTTTTAGTTCCTCTATTGTTGCATATCATCTCATAATAATTTACATGAGATTTCTAGAATTAACTGCTTACCTTTTCCTCATTTGCATCATTCCCATGAAATATTGCTTAGTAGGGTACAAAGTTGGGCCTTCCTGTCATTATAATTTTGTGATGATGCTCCACATAGTGATAGTGTTTTCACAGATAATCACAACTATATAATGAAATAGAATTATGACTCACAGATCAAGTTGGTACTCAACCATCAAAGAAAGACTATTCTTTTCCCTACAAGGACTAGCAGTTGACTTTGATATTGTTTAAAAATCTATACATGGTGCCTACATCATTACATATTTCTAACTATGTGTTCAAATTCTGCAAGTATCCACTTTTCATAGCAACAAAAACTATTGTTTTACAATCTAATCTACATGCGGTTTAAATAATTTAAATTTTACTTACAGCAGTAAATCTTTATAAATTTAATAGCAGCAAAACCTTAACACAACACCTTTGAGTCTCTTGAGACATTAACATTTAATGTGTTAACAACTAAATTCACTTGTATAGGAAGATTGAATTATATTAAGGAAAAGTATAAAGGCTATTAAATTGAGATGGCTTATGAAAGACATAGTAATGGAAATCTAAAACTTTAATGCATAGACTGCATTTTGATTACTAAATTTTATTAAGGTGGCAAACTGAAACGATTCTGTTACTCTTCTGTTCCCAAGAAATGCCATGAATATGATATTGAACTTTGATTCAAAATTGACCGGGCATGGTTACTACAAGTCTAAAAATTTATTTTGAAATACAAAATAACTTAATAAAATATAAATGCTTAATAACAGAAAATGAGAGGCTAGATCTTCTCATATTAAGGCATATTAAACCCCTGCAAACACAGCCTGCATGATGTGAAGTTTTGCAAATTACAAACTGAGTGAGGAGAAGGAGTGACCTATTAGACTTTTACATTACCACTAATTGACTAGGACAAATTTTTTTCTTACAGATAATAAAGATGTTAAAATGGCTACATTTACTTTTATAATGAGCTATTTAATAGAGCACAAACAAGATCTTTTCCTTTTTTTTCCCTCTGAAATAAGTAATTTTTAATAGCCAAAAGTTTGCTAGCTAGCAATTTGTATAGCCCTGTACCCTGCAAGGTTAATAGAGTACCATGCTGATTCATCTTTTCTTAAAATAATTGAATACTGTCATTACGGATCGTTTAATTTAGGCAATTGACACATAAAAAAGGCAGAAAAAGGGTATAATGCCTCAATATGTAACCAAAAAAATACTACATTTTATCCTAGTATGGCTTGTGCATAGGGAAGAGGGACAGGAGTACCATTTAAAAGTTCACCTGATACAAATGTGAGTTGGTGATTTAGTATACTAAGTAAACTCAAAATAATTTAATTAAAACATTTTGAACCTCTGAATTTTTTAAACATCTCTGTTCATATCTCATGAATAAGCTCTTAGTTTAAGAATATACTCTAGGCCTGGCGCCACCGGTGGCTCACGCCTGTAATCCTAGCACTCTAGGAGGCTGAGGCGGGTGGATTGTTTGAGCTCAGAAGTTCGAGACCAGCCTGAACAAGAGCGAGACCCCGTCTCTACTAAAAATACAAAGAAATTAATCAGACAACTAAAAGTACATAGAAAAAAATTAGCCGGGCATGGTGGCGCATGCCTGTAGTCCCAGCTACTCAGAAGGCTGAGGCAGGTGGATCGCTTGAGCCCAGGAGTTTGAGGTTGCTGTGAGCTAGTCTGACACCACAGCACTCCAGCCCGGGCAAAAAGAGTGAGGCTGTGTCAAAAAAAAAAAAAAAAAAAAAAAAGGAATATACTCTAGCAATAATTATCAGTAAAACATAAATACTTTTTTTGAGAGCAGGAGGAAAACATGTATTAACACCATCAATTTGGGGTTGTGTTTTTACTGTTTTCTTTAAAATGTACCATGGATAGTAAATCCATGAAATCAAACCAAACACTGTTTAGTTTCAATGAAACAAAATAATTACCTTAGTATGGGTCAAGTTAAGTTAAATAAAAATCATTTTCTATACTCGAGCTCTTTAAAACCAATAAGAAATTTAAGCTTACCCAGCTTTGAAACTAAAAAGAAATTTTTTTTACAAATCTATTGTGAACATTTTATTCTTCATTGCAGTTACGTTAATGTAGAGTTGTTATCTTTTAAAAGAACTTTCATAATTATTATTTTATTTCCATCATTCCGAAGCAGATAGAACTTTATAGTTTTAAAAGCAATTTCACATAGGTTATCTCACTTGATCCTTATAAGAATCCTTGTAAAGTTGTTGGGGACGATCCTATTATCCCTAATTTATAGATAAAGAAACAGGCTAAATGAGGTTTTCTGAGTTGCATAAGGTCATAGCTAATAAATGGCAGAGATAGAACAAGCTCAGATTCTGTGACTCTGTCACTAACTTTTTTTGTGACCTTGGAAAAAGTGTGTCTCTGTTTCCTCATCTGTAAAATAAGATTTTAGCCAAGCTGATCCCTATGGTACCTTACAGTACTTGAATCCCATAATTCTATGATTCTTTGACTCTTAATCTAGTCATCTTTCTACTATCGCATATATTTTCAATTGAAATTTTTGTAATATAATTGCAGATTTCCACATGGAGTTGTAAAAAATAACATGGAGAGATTCCTTTTATCCTTTGGCACTTCCCATCCATGATAACACTGTGCAAAGTTGTAGCACAATATCATATCCCAGATTTTGACATGGTTACAATTTACCAGAGTTATTCAGGTTTCTCTAGTTCTGTTCATACTCATTTGTGTGTGTGTGTGTGTAATTAGTTCCATATTATTTTATCATATGTGTAGGTTTATGTAGCCACCATCAAAGTCAAATACTGGTTTATAGTTTCCTTCTTTTTATATGCCTTTCTCAGGTTTTGGTATCAGGTTAATATTGGCCTCATAAAGTGAGTTGGAAAGTGTTTCATCCTTTCCCATTTCTGGAAGATACTATGAAAAATTGGTGTCAATTCTTTAAATGTTTGTTAAGATTCTATATCAAAATAATCTGGACCTAAAAATTATTTTTTCAGATCTTAATTTTATGTATATCTATATATCATATATATATAAATCCATTTTTTGGCTGTGTATCTATTCTGACTGGCCGTTTCATTTTGGTTGATTTTTGATAGTTTGTGGTTTAGGAAGAATTAGTGCATTTTTTTATAAGTTACCAAACAAATGTATGTAAAGTTGTTTAAAGTATTCTCTTATTACCATTTTAATGGCTACAAGATCTGTAGTGATAGCCTCTATTTTATTCCTGACTAAAGCAATTTTTTTCATTTCTTTTTTCTTTTTGTCCATCTTGCTAGAAGTTTATCAATGTTGCTGATTCTAAGTATTAGCTTTTTGTCTCATTAACTTTATTTTTTTTCTACATTGAATCCCATTGATTTCTATTCTTATCTTTATCATTTTCTTCCTTTTGCTTGCTTTAGACTTATTTTGCTCTCTTGAGGTAGGAAGTTGGGTCAATATTAGAAACTTTTCCTTCATTTAATGTAAGCATTTAGTGCTATAAAATTCCCTCTCAGTACTGATTTAGCTGCATTTCACATATTTTGATGTCATTTTTCTTCTATTTTTTGTATTTGTATTTCCTTTGTGACTCTTTGATATTATTATGTGTGTTGTTTAATTTCCATGTGGTTAGAGACTTTCCTATTATCGCTTTTATTGATTTCCAGTTTGATTCCCTGATGATCAGAGAACACACTCTGTATGATTTCAACCTTTTAAATTTTTTGAGTTATGTTTTATGGCCCTGCATAAGATTTATTTTGGGGAATGTTACATGGGACCTTAAAAAAATACTATTCTTCTTTTGATGGGTAGAAGAATATGTCAGTTCTATATATGTCAATTAGATCCTATTGTTTGATGGTGCTTTCTATCTAATAGTTCTTTCAATTATCGAGAGGAGTAAAAGTTTAAGGCCCAACTAAAGTTGTGGATTTGTCTCTTCCTCCTTTCAGACTTACCTGTTTATGCTTCATATATTTTTAGGATCTTTTGTGTGTGTTTTTTTTTTTTTTTTTTGGTGTTTGTATATTTAGAATCTCAGTGACTTCTTGGATTGATCTTTTTATTCTTAGAAATTCTTCTTTTTTAATTTCTAGTAATTTTCTTTGTCCTAAAGTTTCTGTTGCCATCAATTGATTGTCTTTTCTCATTCCAATTTTGATTTTCTTCATTCTTGTTATGAACGGTGATTTTTTGATTGTATCATGGACATTTCTTATATTATGTTAGGAGACTAAATCATATTTAAATCTTTCATTTGGTCTGCTTTGTTTATCTGTTGCTTCAGGATTCCCACCGTTTCTTGCTATTGTTGTCTGAAGGAAGGAAATGTTTTCTTCAGGCCTGATCCCTGGATGTCTCTGAGGTGGGAAGGGTTGTTTGGGATCTTCCAATATGTATCCCCAAATATCCCTATATCTCTATGCCCAGTGAAAGAGAGTCTCAGACACTAAGGACACAGAAGCTTCAAGAACTGGGCCACTTGTTACAGCTGCATTCCTTGTGCCTCTTTCCGTTCCTTTCCTTCTACACAGTGTGTGTGTGTGTGTGTGTGTGTGTGTGTGTGTGTGTGTGTGTGTATGTGTGTGTTTGGAGAAAAGTTTGGTCAATAGGAACAAAAATTGTTATCCAAGCTGGCCACTTGTTATGGCTGTGCCATTTTCCTGGTTCTATGTCCCCCTGTGTCTCCGGGCCAGAAAGAAAAGTCTCAGACCCACAAGAAAAAAGAGGCTTTGTGAACTGGATCATTTATTATAGCTGCGTACATTTTGCAATTTCCATCAGCCCACCATGGTATATCTGGGTGGGAGAGGAGAGTTCACACTGGTATAGAGAAAGAGTCTTCTCATACTTAGCAGTTTGCTGTGATTGGGTCCCTTCTGCCTGTCCCTCATCTGTCGAACCTTGTGTGTCTGGGCAGAGGAAAAAAGTCTCAGGCCCCACGGGGGCAAAATGGGTTATCCAACCAGCCTGCTATCTGTGACTGCATTCCTATTTCCTATTCTACCTACCTGTTTGGGTGGGTGGCTCTGGGGGGGAAGTCTCAGGCTACAGAAGCAAAGAAGCTTCCCAGACAGGATTCTTTTGTTTTGTCTGTGTTCTTTTTCTTGGTTCTGCTACCTTGCCTTCCCCAGTGACTCTAGGTGGGAGAAGAGAGTTTCAGGCCTAAAGTAAAATCCACATAATATATTTTAAAACCAGAAACTGTGATGCCTCCAGATTCTTTGTGCTCAAGATTTCTATGACTCTTTGTGGTCTTTTGTGGCTCCATATGAATTTTAGGATTGTTTTTCCTATTTCTGTAAAGAATGCCATTGAAATTTTGATAGGGATTGCACTACATCTTTAGATTGCTTTGGGTCATATGGATGTTTTAACAATATTAATTCTTTCAATTCATGAACATGAATGTCCTTCTATTTTTTCTGTATATTCTTTAATTTCCTTCCATTCTTTCTTTGCTGTTCTAAACACAATTGTTTTCTTTTTTTTTTTTTTTTTTCCGAGACAGAGTGTCACTCTGTTGCCCTGGCTAGAGTGAGTGCTGTGGCGTTAGCCTAGCTCACAGCAACCTCAAACTCCTGGACTCAAGTGATCCTCCTGCCTCAGCCTCCCAAGTAGCTGGGACTACAGGCATGTGCCACCATGCCTGGCTAATTTTTTCTATATATATTTTTAGTTGTCCAGCTAATTTCTTTCTATTTTTTTAATAGAGATGGGGTCTCATCCTTGCTCAGGTTGGTCTCGAACTCCTGAGCTCAAATGATCCACCCGCCTTGGCCTCCCAGAGTGCTAGGATTACAGGCATGAGCCTCCATACCCGGCCCAATTGTTTTCTTAATTTCCTTTTTGAATAGCTTGTTTTTGATGTATATGGAAAATTCACCAATTTTATACATAAATTTTTTGTGAAACTTTATTGTATTTATTTATTGGTTCTAACAAATTTTTTATTGGGTCTTTAGGATTTTCTACACATATGATCATGCCATCTACAAACATATAATTTTACTTCTTTCTTTTCAATTTGGATGCTTTTTATTTATTTTTCTTGTCTAATTGCTCTGGCTAAGACTTTCAGTACTGTGTTAAATAGAAGTGGCAAAAGTAGGCATCCTTGCTTTGTACTATGTCTTATAGAAAAAGCTTTTTACCCATTGATCATGCCGTTGGCTATGGATTTTTCTTATTTGGTTTTCATTGTGTTGAAGTAAGTTCCTTCTATACCTATCTTGTTAAGAGTTTTTGTCACTAATGGATATCAAATTTTCTCAGATACTTTTTATGTATCTGTAGATATGATCATGTGATTTTTATGCTTTTTTCTGTTAACATGGTGCGTCCTATTAATTGATTTGCATGGGTCAAACCATTCTTGTATCTCAGGCATAGATCCCACTTGGTCAAAGTGTATAATCCTTTTAATGTGCTTTACAATATATTCAGTTTGCTGTTACTTCATTGAGGATTTTTGTATCTATGATCATTAAGAATATTGGCCTGTAGTTTTCTTTTTTGTGAAGTCTGTCTGGCTTTGGTGTTAGGGTTATACTGGCCTCATCAAATGAGTTCAGAAGTGTTCATTGTTCTATTTTTTTGAAGAGTTCATGTTAATTCTTCTTTAATGTTTGGTAGAAATCACTTGTGAAGCCATCTGGTTATGGGCTTTTCTTTTTTGAGAGGTTTCTGTTTTCTGATTCAATCTCTTTATTTGTTATTGGTCTGTCCAGGCTTTCTATTTCTTCATGATTCAGTTTTTATGGGTTTTATGTTTCTAGAAGTTTATCCATTTCTTCTGTATTATTCAATATGTTGTCCAGTAATTGTTCACAATAATCCTTTATGATCCCTTTTATTTCTGAGATATCCACTGCATTTTCTCCTATTTAATTTGTGAAATTATTTGAGACACCTCTCTCTTTTTTTAAATCTAGCTTAGGGTTTGCCGATTTTGTTTATTTAAAAGAAAAAACTTAGTTTTTTTTAAAATTTTTTTCTGTTGTTTTTCCATTCTCTATTTTATTTATTTCATCTGCAGTTGCTGTTTCATTCCATTTGATAACTTTAGGTTTAATTTATTCTTTTTTATTAATATTATTCCTTGGGCCAGGCGCGGTGGCTCACGCCTGTAATCCTAGCACTCTGGGAGGCCGAGGTGGGCCGATCGTTTGAGCTCAGGAGTTGGAGACCGACCTGAGCAAGAGCGAGACCCCGTCTCTACCAAAAATAGAAAGAAATTAATCGGACAGCTAAAAATATATAGAAAAAATTAGCCGGGCATGGTGGCACATGCCTGTAGTCCCAGCTACTCGGGAGGCTGAGGCAGTAGGATCACTTGAGCCCAGGAGTCTGAGGTTGCTGTGAGCTAGGCTGACGCCACGGCACTCACTC
>CAUYSK010027368.1:0-23603 GCA_963575035.1 Avahi laniger | reverse complement strand
AAGTACACGAGTAAATTTTTTTTTTTTTTTTGAGACAGAGTCTCACTCTGTTGCCCTGGCTAGAGTGAGTGCCATGGCGTCAGCCTAGCTCACAGCAACCTCAAACTCCTGGGCTCAAGCAATCCTCCTGCCTCAGCCTCCCGAGTAGCTGGGATTACAGGCATGCGCTATGCCCGGCTAATTTTTTCTATGTATTTTTAGATGTCCGATTAATTTCTTTCTAATTTTAGTAGAGACAGGGTCTCGCTCTTGCTCAGGCTGGTCTCGAACTCCTGAGCTGAAACAATCCGCTCGCCTCGACCTCCCAGAGAGTTAGGATTACACGCGTGAGCCACCGCACCCAGCCATGAGTAAATTTTTATGATTCCTTTCTTTAAGTGACTTTTTAAAAGTAACTGAATAACTGTTGTGGCATTTCTTGCAGTTGCCACACCCATGGGGCGGGCAGGGGGCACGGAGGAGATGCTCAGCAGACCCCACCCAGTGCAGCCTGTGCTGCCACTGCTCACCTGTCCGGGCCCCAGCGCCATCGTGCCCAGGGTGCTGCCCTAGGCCTGGCTGGCACAGCAACCTTCTGTCCCACACTTGGAACGAGGCAAGAAAAGATTTGCTCGGGGAACAGATAAGGGCACAGGCTGAGAATTCTTTTACAGCCACCACACTTCTAGGGTCCTGGTACCTCTCTCACCGGGCCCACATTTGCCACCTCTATAGCAGAACCCAACCATCTTCTGCCTCCTCATGCATTTCTTGAAGTTTTTGTTTTCATGTCTAAGGACAGCTCTACGATCCAGAAATCTCTCTATATCTTCTCTAGTATTTGGGGGTTCATCTGGGAGAAGGATCCAAGAGCCTGCACTGGTTTACCTTTTTGCCTAATCATGTAATACTTATTCAGTTAAAACAAAAAAGTCTAGTTAATTTAAAAAAAAAAAAAAAGACATTCTCCACCTACCAGTTTTTGGACATCCACAGATACTTTAGAAGTTTTCCAAGGATTGGAAAAGCTCAACACCACATTTGTTGAGCCCATGTCGTACATAAATCATTCAATTTACTAGGAAGAATTTTTTTCACTTTTTGAAACAGACCTTTCTTATTCCTAGGGACCCCTCCCATCCCACCTGCCTCCTTACCAAGCCCAGGGGACTTTGCTCACTCTATCCCATCGGTCTGCACCTCTTTATAGCCAACCTGTTGTAACACACAGAACTGGCAAAGTTGCAATGTAACTTGCCACCAGTTTTGAACTTTTAGAGTGACTCTGATGACAAGAAGGTCAAAGACTGCCCAAGAAAAGATATTTTTACAAAGAACTTTAGTGTAGAGTTTTTGCTATGCTAAACTACTATGACAAATGTTGCAAGATGTAGAGATATCAGTAATTTCTCTTCTCTGCAGTCAAAGCACTTGCACCTAATGAGGTGTTGCTGAACTTGATATCTTTCTGCTTTGAAAATCCTCTACCTTTATCAGCTCTTCCTTTCAGTGAGATCAGATGTTCTAACAAATCAACTTTTAAATGCAGAGTTCAGTTCCATTGTATAATGTAAATTATAAACATTGTCTTCTACACTTATATAGGATATTAAACCCTTCATAATCACCAATACTAACATACTGGATGCAAGGTATTTCCAAATACTCATATCAGGATAATCTGTTAATTGGGAAGAACTGCTCAAAGCAATAAAAGAGGAATCAATTTATTATTTTATATACAGTTTGTGAAAGCACCAAGTAGTCAGATTCTCTTGTATCTTTTCAAATAAGTTTTCAGGTTAAAATGAAATTTAATAGAGATTCTAATTTGGACTTTCTCATATGGAACTTCCACAGAGTCTAGCCAAATATTTTACAAATAGCAAAATACCAGTAAATGCCTGTTGAGAAAAACCAAATGTATTAACCTAGCAGATGAATTACTAGATAATGGAAATTTTGCCACCCTTAACGATTTAATTTTTTTCATATCCCCTAGTTTACATACATCAAAACATAAGCCTTAGAGCACCAAAGAAGATCATTGGTCCTTATTTAGTAGTTTGATAGTTAATCTGTTCTTTTTTTCCCAAACTGAATGGTAGGAAATGTAGGAAGAAGTAACACCTGTGAAGTCTGGGTGCTATGATGTAGAGTGCTGGGGAGTAGCTGTCCAACCCCAAACATGCTCACACTCAACATTAAAATCTTGGATCCCTCTCCCTCTCTGAATTAAATCCAAATTCACAATCCTTTTCATTAGTTTGAAAAACATTTCAGTCTCTACCATGTGTCAGGCACTCTGATTTCCTGATAATTAAGACACGAATATATTAATAACACGATCCAACATGAATGTTCAGGATTAGGTAGGGGGAAAATTGCTTATCAGAGAGGAAACCTACAGTCCTAATGCAGGGCCAGCCTCACTGCCAACTACAGGACAACTAGAATCCTAATACATTTCTAGGAGCCCCAAGAGATATGACAGCACACAGCAGCACTTCTGGGGCCATCCATTTTCCACAGGGCCCATTTGGTAGATTGATTCTGCATCTATCAATATGAAGGAATAATATCACAAACATGTTTTTCTCCCTACTTTGAATCAAGTTCGTCTACAAAACACCAGTCACTCAGCCGTAAAGTGATAAATGGCTTAATTCCAAAAATTTATCTATATGGTCTTTCTAAAGGGACATCTATCTGATAGTGCTTTATATGATAGTCGTCTTATAATCCAAAAATAACTGAAAATCCAGACTATGGTGGCACGACCAGGACCTCTTGACAGTGACCCAACGTGTTCAAACATACTGGCCAAAAACAGCAACCCCAAACACTCTCATGTCTTCTGCTATTAGATGGACCCACAAAAGTTCTTATCTACTTGTAAGTCTTTCCAGGGAGACTAATTCGATCACCCTCCTGTTTCACTCAGCCTGCAATAATGACACCCCTAAACACACCAAAGGTAAGTAATATTGTCTTAAGCGCCCCTCAGCCTGCACAGTCGGCCCCTCCCGCATGCCCACCCTGCCCCACCCACCAGTGAAAAGAGAACTCTCACAGAAGGAAAATAAACATCTAAGATCTTTGGTCTGCTTTCAGTTTTGTTTTTTCACAGAAGCCAATTAGAGTGAGAAGAGAATTGTGGGTCATGAAATAAGGCACTTGGCAGGAATTAGGTGACTGATGTTCTATTTAACCAGATATGACCTTGAGCCAGGTATTTAACTCCTTTGGCCTCAGTTTTCTCATATGTAAAATTAAGGGTTAGAGTAAATGATCGCTGAGTTCCCTTCCGGCTCTAAAATTCTAAGGTTTTAAGTAAGACACTAGTTATCTCTCTTATGAGATTCCCTGGCTATTAACACACTCATTTACTAAATGACATTTTAATTTTGGCCCCAAGTGTTTGAGATTTTAACATGTTCAACAAATGGTACAATTCACCAGCTAAATGCTTTAGGTTTGATCATAAATTGCCAGAAGTCGGTTATAGCCCCGAGTCTGTGATGAGAAGACTGGGGATTTATAATTGAAACAGACAGCACGGCTTCTGGAGTGCCACAGGGGGAAAGGAATCTATTCCAAAATGAAACAGGCATTACTGGGCTTCTCAGAAAAACATCTCAAGTCACAGTGGCCAGCCTATTAGGAACTCTGCTCACTCTTGCCAATTTTTCTAGTGACTGCTTTGTGTTATCGTGGTCTAAAAAATAGGGGTGTATTTTCTTTTTCTTTTTCTTTTTCTTTTTTTTTTAACCCAGGGAAAACAAGATGCATTTGGTCATCAAAAGCAACCCTTTCAGAGAGAGCGAGTCAGAGAGCGGTGGAAAGCAAACACATGCCTGTTAAAGCCACAGTTATTCCCTCACTCGCCAGTCTCTGTCATTCCAGAAACAGCTGCTCTGAAGGTTGGCTGAGGTCTTGTTTAGAGAATCAATTAGCCAGAGAAGTTTGGGCCAGTGAAGAATGTCACTCAAGTATAGAAAGATTTGGAAAACACTTCTCCTTTTGTGTTTCCTGAAAGAAAACACCCATATTTGGCACAGCTGATACCCCGTGTAACTTCGCAAAGAAATGAATCAATCTAACACAGGTTTCATGAGTGACTTTATCAGCTAAGAAGATGCTGTCCAAATCCCAACCGGAGCCCTGGGATGAGCAAGAGTCCAAAGGGTTATAGGAATGCATCATGGACCTCAGGACAGGCTTTCATTTCCTCTCTGCTTACTTGAAAAGAATGAAATGTTTAAGAAAAAGCTCTAATGGCAGCATAGGCCTTTTCCTTCAACTAAGAAGTCGTTTTCAAGCAATCGAGATCTTGTCTACATGTGATACAAACATTCTTCTGAATGTCTCCTTGATATGGTTACTTCACACTGAAACATATATTTGACTTTGAGGGAAAGAACAAGGGTTGTTCCAGTGTGAAAATATTTAATTCTATACCTCTATGTACATCATCATTTTTATCGTTCTCCTCCTTTATAGAAAGCCAATGAAATACATTTCAACGTATGTGACATGATTACGTTGGCAACTACGTGAAAAAAAGTTTGCAGATATTCACACATGATTTACAGATGACAACTAAGAGGCTATTCTGATAATTCAAGCAAGAAATGATGAGAGACTGAGTGAAGTTTTGGTAGTAGGAATAAGTCCCATATGGTAATTACCAATTATTTAAAACAACATTTGATTTCTATGTTGCCTAGCTTCTTTTCTCAATAGGAACAGATGGCTCTAAATATATTTCATTTTTCAAGAATTAAACAAGTTTGGGAATATACTTCTTATGGTAGCTAAAGTCACGTAACAGGGGAGATCATCAAAGATTAAATCTAGATAGAGAAAAGAAGACAAGAGAAGGGAAGGGAACAGAAGAGAAGAGAGTAGAGGAGAAGAGAGAAAGGAAAGGGAAGGAGAAAAGAGAGGAGGGGAGGGAAAAGGAGAGACAAAATCATCAAACAAATAATTTGAGTACAGTGTTTAAAATTGCAGGTGCTTGGAATTTCTCAAAGAACCAAAAAAAAAAAAAATCAAAAACGAGAAACATTTCTTCCCTTCTTGGAATTTTCATTCTTAGTTTTAAACAAGCAAAGTATGTAGTATGTCAGGTGTTCACAAGTGCTCTGGAGAAAATTAAGGTAAGGAGTGTGGAGGTGGTTACGATTTCAGACCTGACAGATACAGAAGTCTCTCTGAGCAGCTCGTTTGATGGAAGTAAGAGAGTGGTATCTGGGGTAAGGGGCTTCTAGGCAGAGAGCACAGCGAGTGCAGAACCCCTGAGCATACAGCAAGCAAACCATCATGGCCAGCGGGAGAAGAAAGAGTAGTAAGAAATGAGGTTGCCAGATCACGTTGGCTCTCACAAGCCAATATATCCTTATATTTGGCGTTTGCTCTGTGTGTTGGGACCTCACTGGAAGATTTTTAGCCAAGCAGCAATATTATCTGCCTCACTTTTGAACACGGTCACTCTGACTGCTCCACTGAGAAAAGAACTACAGGAAGGCAGAAGTGAATCGGGGAGGCTATTGCTAGGAGACGATTGTCATAATCTGAGTGAGAGATCCTAGCAGCAGTGGAATTGGTGAGGCATGGTTACACTCTGAAAATGTTTTTAAGGTAGAGCCACTAGGGTTTGCAGAGAGATTGGATGTAAGGTGTGAGAGAGAAGAGTTAAAGATGAGATTCTGGCCTAAGTCTGAGATAAGGAGGACTGTGTGAGAAATGAGTTTGGAGTGAAAGCTCAGGGGACGTTTTGGAGAGGACAGAGGTCAGTCTGGGCACATTTTCAATATGCCTGTTAGACAACCATTTAGAGGTGCTGAATGGGCAGCTGGAACTAGAAGTCAGGGAAGAGGTGAGGCTAAGATGATAAGTTTGAAAGTCGTCGAGCTATCTAAGGTCATGAGACAAAGGAGATTGTCAAAAGCATGAATGTAGGCAGAGAAGAGAAGAGGCGAGGACTGAGCCCTGGGCACCCCCGACATTGAGGTGTCTGAGGAATGGAGATGAGGAAGCAAAACCCCCAGAAAGGGCAGCCAAAGGAGCACACTGAAGAATGGGTCCTAGAAGCTAATCTGAGAACCTCAAGAAAGAGGGAGTGATGGATTCTGACAAACACTAAGTAAGGTCACATGAGACCTGAGATGCGTGACCCCTCAAGGTCAGTTTTGGTAGATCAGATTTGGTGTAGGCAAAAGATAGATGGGGCGTTTCCAGAGAGAAGAGAAAAATTAGATTCAAGTTGAATGGAAAAGCTTTTCAAGTTTTCTAAAGGTTGACAACTAAAGGAAGAAATGAGATAAAGAATTTTGTAGAATTTGCTCACATCCTTGGCAGAGTTCTTTCATGATCTCCTTGGTCTTTTTCTATAAGGAAACCATTCAGTCAGTCCCCTTGAATATTTCTGTTGATTTTCTGTTTCTCAGGTTGAAATAACCAGACTAGTATGCAGTACCCAGGCATGGACATACCACAGCTTATTTTATTAATAGATTTCTTCTATTTATTCTTCGTTTAAAAGATTACACAATGGTCAGGAACTCCAAATCTCATTTAGAGGATAAACAATGTCATAATTTTCTCTAATTTTAATGGGTCAACACTAAAAACTAAATGATGATTATTGTTTTTGATCTATGTAACAAAGACTGATTGAGCAGTTGATTGAGGCACTATATAGGCAACACAAAGTTTTATTGGTCAGACATCTTTCCCTTAAGAAGTCTCTTCTTTATTAGTGAAGATAAGACATGTATCTACGTAACTAGGCTATAAGCACCTACATTTTATCATAATGAAAATTCTCAACAGCGAGGTTAATCTAATTTTGTTCTCATCACGAAACTGAGACCAATAATGGTCAAGGTATTTAACAAGGGATTTCCAATTCCCTGATCCTTTCTTCTTTTTTCATGTCAATACATCAAATGTCATAACATTTTTTATAACATAAGGGATTTGGGGAATTGTATATATTTAGATCTGAGTAACGCTGTACAAGGGAAGAATAGGATTGAATGTTCATATTGACTCAGAGAGGGGATGCTACAACAGGTGCCTGGGAGATTTCTGGCCACAGGAGACAGCACTTATGAGAGTGTACACTGGAACTCTGGAGTCCTTCCCAGACTTTGTTTCCTAAAGATCTGTCTTTCTGCAAACCTTTCTGCGTATGAGAGTCCTACTTCCCACCACTGAGGTAGAGTTCGTGTAATACACTTTCTGAAGTGGTACCAGTTACACCAATAATCTGACATTTACTTAATTGCACGCATATGTGAAGTTGGAAATTACTGTGAGCTAATTTTCCGGTGAGGAATTGTGGCTTGGTTGCATCTGCAATACTGGGAAACAGCTGCAGAAGCCTAGGGGAGTTTCACAAAGTCGATAAACTGCTCCCAATAATAGATCTTGCAAATGTCAACAATAGGGAAATTCTCTTATGGTGCATATCATAGAAAGTCCCTTTTCTGAGAAGGGACTGATCTGTGTGTGTCTATGGAAAAGCTGGAATATTCAGTAAGACTGCTACAATACTAGTGGCATAAAGTTTGGAATGAAACATAAACTTGCATTTTATGGAATTAATCATTTTTAGAATTAATCATTAAATAATGGGGCAGAAATCTGCCTGCTAAATCCTCTGCTCTATAGACTTGGCTTTCTTTAACAATTAATAGGAGTAGACTCTGTAATAGACACTAAAAAGCTGTCTATCAGCTAAGACTTCAAAAGAGTGAGAAAAACTCATAATTTGGTTTAAATGATAATGGGTTTTAACAAATAGCAATCTCTGAGTAATGAGATTTTCTCCTTGCTTCCAGACCTCTCCCAAGGTCTCAAGATAATGACATCTATTCTTAAGTCACTTTACTTACCCATACTCCTTTACTTGAAGTCTCCTTAAAGTCAATGGATTGCAGATGCTAACCACATCTAACACCTACAAAATATTTCCATAGCAACACCTAATTAGTGCAGAGTACTATTGCCGACCTGTATTTCACACATAAAACTAGCCATTATGGAGGGTTATATGAGGATTATGGGGTTCTGTTGAAACCCATTCTTCATTTTGTCGACGCTATGTTGTCTCACTGAGAGTTTTGAAAAGAGGAGTACATAAAATAACAAGTTATGGATGTGAGAAAACTTTTTCTGTTTGTTATGTGCACAAACTCAGTACTTTCTAAGCCTCCCCCAGCATGACCCTTAAGGAGGAAATTCTTCATCCTTATTGTCTTCTCAGAAATAAATTACATTTAGAAAGGCTGAAGAAATCTGTTCAATCGTTTGGAGTGATAATAACATTCCAACAAAATGTGTTTTTTTACCAGCATCGAAATTTGCCAGAATTTATGTGTATGCAAAAAATTAAAGGAGTTAGAATTTTAAAATTTCAAACTTGGCACATGTATTTCTCCAGTGAGGCATGTGAGTTTGCAAATTTGCAGGGGCAGGGATGGGGGGAGGAGGGATTCGCTTAGGAATTAATGTTACCAATAAGAAAAGCACTGAAGGTTCTGTTTAAGTCACCAGCATACAGGGACATAGCCATACCTTCTTCCTCCTCCTCCTCCTCCTCCAGCTGGTTTTCCAAGATCAATCCCAAGCAACAGCAGAGGATATATCATTCGGTAGAGCCCCATCAATGGTGCATTCCTGTCCCAAATTCCTGCAACGTCAAGGGCACCAGCCAAAGAGAGTCTAATCTTTTCTTTCTCTTCGTTTATCAGCTTCTCTCTGAATTGATTATAGCAACAATAAGTTATAACTACTGAGCAATTACTATGTATCAGAAACTTTTCTCAACCCTTTATATATTTATTTGTATTATCTTCTCAACAACTATGAGATAGGTACTATTATTTTCCCGTTTTATAATTAGGAAAACTGAGGCACACAGAAGGAAGATAGTGTGTTTCAGGTCACATGGTTACATAAGTGGCCAAGCCAGGATTCAAACCCAAGCATTCTGGCTCCAGAGACCAGCTCTGAACCACTAGACTAATTCACTGGAACCTCAAGGAATGTACTTGATATTCAGGCACAAGCTAAAATGTTGTTATTCTCAAAACCATTTGACTGTTAAAATAGCTCCCATTTTTTCACCAACAGAATTAAAATAAAATTATCACATCCCAAACTTTAAATTTCATAATGAAATCCACAGAAACTAAGGTGCTGAATGGACACTAGCTAATAATATCTACCTATCAGGCGTGGGGCCAGCTTCTTTTGAGTTTGAGTTTTGAATGTGACAGACAGAATTTATAATGTTTTAGTATTTTATTTGAATTTATGCCTGAGGGAAATTACCTACGATTGCCACTGGGCAAATAATTACCAGTTTCTTTATTCCAAAATACTTTGAGACAAATAGGTAGGGTTTTTTTTTTTTATCTAATCCATTAATTTTTATTGGTTTATGAAAAGCAATGGGATAAGTTTCTGTAGAAGAGAATTCATAATTTTTTTCAGTAAAATTCCACTTTTTTCAATATTTTGTCTCTAGATCAACAAAAAGAGCAGTGATAATATCTTTTCAGAGGCAAAATTGGTGTGGAATTTTTTCCTTTTAGCAGAACTTTAGACTCTGAAGAAGTATTTTGGTATGCTTATTTAAAGAACAGCTAGATTTACTGCCAAATAGCTCTTCATGAAAGACATATGTAAATACCGCAGAGTAAACGAGATAATTCTATTTCATTTGAAAAACACTTTCTTAATTATGTGAACTTGTTTGAAAGAATACAAAATGCTCTGTATTTAGTTCCTTAAGAAGTTTGGCTGAGATATTTATGATGAAATCATAGCCAGGAGTTGAAAATTATATTAATATTGAATGCAAAACTATTTTCTTTTCTCTCTACTCATATTTTCGATAAAGGAAAATGCTAATTAAAAAATTGATTGCAAAAAATATCCTCTCTGGCACTAAGTACTGCCATTTAGCTTTATTTTATTTGTAATGTGTCAGAATTTACATTTGCAATGTTCTAGAAGCCAAACTATTATATGAAAAAGTTGAATTAAATATATTCTTTTATCAAAGGTGGTATTAAAATGCACAAAAGGGTAGCCTTATTTATATCATAAGGTAGTACATCGAAAAATTTTGCCCCAAATTTGCAGTTTCCAACAACTATCTAATATTTTGTTTCTCATCATTCCAGATATGAAACCAGCGTATGGAAGCAATTTCATATCAGCTATCTAGTTCAAATCTTAAAACCCTGTGAAATAATTGAGAAGTGATATTATCTATCCTTTACAAATAGGGAACTGAGGAACCAAATGACTAAGTGCCTTGACCCAATCCTGCTGTTAATGAGTAAAATCCGTTCAAAGATATTAATTTCCTGTCTTCCAAAGCTCAGCTCTCCTCACTCCATGCCACCAACTCAACCTTGAATTAAACATTGATGTTGCTAGTTAATTCCCCCCCCATTGGCCTTAACAACAACATGTCATAACGCAAATAATATAAACAGCCAGTGCATGCTTACTAAAAATTCAGCTTATTTTGTCCTTGGAAATATTTTTATTATTTTTGTTCCACTAAAGTTAAAGTGATCATTCCCTGTGCAGAAAATTGTCTACATGAAATTACTAATGAAATCTCAAAACTGAACTCATCGTTATCACTCCATTTCCTAGTCCCAACAAACCAGTTTATTTCAGTGATTTGACCCTGTAACTTTAACCAAATGCTCAAGAGTCAACCTTGATACCTCCCGTTCCCTTATCCTCTATTCCAATCACAGAGCCTTTTATATTCTTCCTTCTAAGTATTTCTGGAATCAAAATGCCCCTCCACATTCCAGATCTGGCTTTATTAGGTCCGACTGTTGTCGTTTTCTTGTCTAGATGATTGCAGTGGCCTCCTATGTGATCTCCCCACCGGGAGTCTCTCCCTACTCCAATCAGACCCACCATGTCACACACCTGCTTAAACATTTCAGTGCCTCCATCAGGATAAAGTTAAACACCACATTAGTGATGAAGCCCCTGACTTTCTCTGCAGCTTCGTCTCCTCCCATCCTTCTATACATTCCCTTCTCTATACAGTCCGTGCAATCTCTCAAGAGCCCCCAGGCCCACAGTGGTCTCTCCTGCCCATTGACCTACACACACGTTCTCTCTTCTGACAACTCTGTCCACATCTTCACGCCACAGAAGGAGGTGCAAAGCTGCAACAGCAATGCCAAGTAGCACAGCAGGATGAGAGTTTTGATTATTACTCCATGTAAACATGAAATTTCTTTGGTAGCACCCAAAAGAATCTTCCCTCTCACACCAGGCCTGACTGCTTTTCTTTTATTAATCAACAACAGTTTCAGTAATGTATAACAATTGTCAGATTTAAAATGAAGAGGCAATGGTACACTGAGATATAAGGTCAGCACTGAAAGGGATAAAGACAGAAACAACTGAAAGAGCAGTTCAGGGGATTGAAGTTTCAGATGCATGTTTCTAACAGAGGAAGAAATATAGAATGCCTCAAGTTACACAGGAAAAATTTTCTTCCTTAAGCTCGGTATAAACAGTAAAAGATTACAGTTCAGCAGAGTTGAGGCTACCTGAATTACCACAATCCAACAAAATCAGGCTGGTACTTTTGCCCATGATCCAAATATTAGCTTAAGCCCTAACAAGAGACATCTAATCCCAACTAGCTAAGTAGTGCAATGACAAACACTGGGCTTGAATAAGTCTATTTCTTTCAAGAGCGGGTAAATATAAATTATAGTAGAAAACTTGAGGGGATTCTGCACAGGAAACAAGGAAAAGATATATTCACGGAGCAGAAGATTCAGTTACAATGAGGTATCCCTTCATGTTTTCAGAAATTTCCTGAAAGAGTGCACTCTTCAATTAGAGAAACAAACAAATGATATAACATCAGTTGAAATAAAACTGAGCACGACTCAAATGCAGACAGAGAGAAGATCCAGAGATAAGGCTTGAGTTAGATGAAATAAAGAAATAATGTGTGAAAATCTCAATAAAAATTAAAATCTGCATCAAAATCAGTATAGAGTATAACAAAGAGCACAGAAAGATCAAATCAGTGATGAGATACACAAACCTGAAAAGATAACTCAGAATGCAGTGAATGCAAAATGAAATTCTCCATCCCAAAACATTAAAACAGAAGACAAAATCAAAAATATGTTTATAGAAAACTTCTGAAACGGAGGTGCAAGACACTAAATTTTAGTGAAAAGATGTCGATTACCTAAACTCCCCTGAAATTTTTGAATTACGAGACAAAGAACAAGTATATAGGCAGAAAAAAATATGTTCAAAAATAATTTGGAATGTCTTAGATATATACTCAGGGATACAAAATGTCAAAATAATAGAATAATTAATAATTGTATATGTATCAAAATAGTCATTTTACATGACTATAACAAAATGATAATTTGAGATATGCAATAGATCAGATATCAAGACACACTCCTCCAGGATAAAACAGATGGTCTACTAGAGCCACTGGATTAATGAACCGAAATTAAGAATTATATTTAAAAATGACATGTATAGACATTTTTTAAGAAAAAAATTGTATTCTCCCTCAAAATCTATGCCAAGCTAAGATATGAACTTGTGTATTTAAGAGCTTTAGATATACAGACTATGTGTATTTATGTTCATGTGTGTGTCTGTGTAGGAGCCAATAAAGGGTATTACTGATGGACCTTTTGCAAAATAAAATATTATCCTAAGTCTAATTTGAGTCAAATAAGAAAGAAATCAAAACAAAGATCTCTAGAATGTAGAATATGATATCTGTTGGGGTGAGATAGTGCTTTGAAACCAGTTAAACATAGTTAAAACTAAATATTGCTAATATAGTTATAGAGATGAATAAAATATCATAAATAAATATTTCAAATAGCAATATAATGCCAAGTCAAAACAACTCAATAGCAAGATCCTAGGAATAAAATTCCAGATTAAATAGTTTTGACAAATTGAGTCATTTTAGTCAATAACATTGCTCAAAAATGATACGCTATCACTAATCAAATAACAAAGTCAAATTAAGAACTAAATATAATGTATAAAATGTTTTAAAAATCTGCAATAATCACAAAAATGTAGAGGAACAGAATTCAACCAAACAGGAAAGTGTGTTCAACCAAACAGACCAAGTGCTAATATGTGAAAGAATTCAGTACAGGATAAAATGATGCTTCAAATCAGTGGAGAAAAGACAATCTATTTAATAAATAGAATAGGTAAAATCAACTTACCATTTCAGAGGGAAAATTGGATTACTATCCTTGTTATACCCCAAAACATTACAGATTAAAAAAATATTTATATTAAAATAATAAAACAAAATGGTTATACTATATTATAGGGGAACATGTACACAAATTTAGCATAGATACAGGCTTTCTAGGAATACCATCAACTCAGCTAGGCAAAAATATTAAGGAAAATATTGATATATTTATTATATATACTCAAAACATTTTTTCTAACTAAAGCCACATTAAAAACTAAAAAAAATATTTTAAACATAAACAACCAGTAAAGTGAAAAAAATATTTTAAACATAAATAACCAGTAAATGCTTAATATTCTTAACATATAAAAAGTTCTTAGAAATCAATAGAAGACAAAAATCTCAATTTTAAAGATGGCAACAATTATTATAAGAAACCTACAAAAATATGTATTTTCACTGTTAATGAATGACGTGTGCATTTAAAGAAATGAGATAACATTGTTTACCTAACAAATTGGCAAAAATTGTATTTATTTGTAATATCTAAGGTTAGCAAAGCTATAAAGAAATAGGCTTTTTATACACTATTGGAAGAGTTATATATAAATTCATCTTTTTCTTGGAAACAAATTTGCTCCAGCTCTTTATAAATTTATATCCACTTAGACTCAGCAATTTCACTTGTAAGAATTTATCCTGAAATAATCATGGACATATACAGGTATGTATCTCTAAGAAGAGTATAAAGTGATCTAGCATTCACCCATCAGATATTTCTTAGAACTTGAAATACCTGTGTCCTGTGATGATATTTGCTATTAATTGGTGCTATGACTGAATATTTGTGTTCTCCCTGAAAATTCATATGTTGAAGCCTAATCCCCAATGATGGTATTTGAAGGCAGTACCTATCTTACAAGAAGACACAGGACATTATGTTCTCTCTCTTTCTTTCTCTCTTTTTCTCTCTGTCTTTCTCTTCTCTTGGTCTCTCTCTCTGGGCCATGTGAGAACACAATAAAAAGATGGCTGCCTACGAACCAGGAAGTGTACCCTCACCAGACGCCAAACCTGCCAGCCCCTTGATCTTGGACTCCCCAGCCTCCAGAACAGTCAGAAATCAATGTTTGTTGTTTAAGCCTCTCCATCTAGGATATTCTGTTACAGCTGCTGAAACTAAAACAATTGAAATTTAAAATGTTTTGAATACAGCATACCCTGGGTATTATCTGTTATTCATTCAAAACTATGTTTATGTAATTACCCTTAGAATATCTTCAGCCAGGAAAATGTGTGTGAAGGAAGACAATAAAACTCCAAATGACTGTGTTGGGCAAAAAAGAAAAAGGATGGAGGATTTGCTGAATTAAAAAAAAAAAGCAAGCAGTGAGTTTTTAATAAGGGATAGACAAACTGACAAATCTGATCCCATTTCCCAAACCTTTCCACAAAAAAGAAATTAAACATGTTGGAGCGGTTCTTCTTTCTGTCATTAATGAAGAATCAGAACCATGGTAGATTCAGTATAGTGGGTATCTCTTGCCCACTGGGGTCTAAATCCATTTATCCATATCTTCTCCAAGACAAATAACTATTAGGAGCCTCACATTGTTCAGAAACTTTGAATCTGTCTGTGAAGGGAGCATTTGCAGTTTTCCACAACAAACAATACTAACTACAACCTTTGAAGGATGCCTTTTCTGTAGGGTCAAGGACTGATAAAAGTGACAAAGAACAGAATGTTGGTTTTTGTATTTGAATGATGCACTTAATTAAGAGGCATTTTTTTAAGAGCCTGGTTGTCAGGTATACAGGCTTACCTCATATTATTGTACTTTGTTTTATTGTGCTTTGTAGGTATGGTGCTTTTTACAAATCAGAGGTTTGTGGAAACCCTGCATTGAGTGATTTTTCCAATAGCATGTACTTATTTCATGTTTCTGGGTCACATTTTGGTAATTCTCACAATATTTTAAATTTTTTTGTTATTATTAAATCTGGCATGGTGATCTATCATCAGTGATCTTTGATATTACTATTGTAATTGTTGTGGGCACCATGAACTATGCCCATATA
The DNA here is from genome assembly GCA_963575035.1 of Avahi laniger. Taxonomy (NCBI): domain Eukaryota; kingdom Metazoa; phylum Chordata; class Mammalia; order Primates; family Indriidae; genus Avahi; species Avahi laniger. The sequence goes on along the minus strand of CAUYSK010027368.1, from coordinate 8,275 downwards.
AGACGGTGAACTTAATTGACAAATGTGTGTTCTGACTACTCTACCCACCAGCCATTCTCCCGTTCTCTCCCAGTCCTCAGACTGCCCCAATTCCCTGAGACACAGCAACACTGAAATTATGCCAATTAATAATCCTCTAAGTATTTGAGTGAAAGGAAGAGTCACAGTCTCTCACTTTAAATGAAAAGCTAGAAATGATTAAGCTTAGTGAGCAAGGCATGTCAAAATCCAAGATAGGCAGAAAGCTAGGCCTTTTGCAGCAAATAGTTAGCCTTGAAGGAAATTAAAAATTCTTGAAGGAAATTAAAAGTGCTACTCCAGTGAACACATAAATGATAAGAAATCAAATGGCCTTTTTGCTAATATGGGCAAAGTTTGAGTTGTCTGGATAAAAGATCAACCAAGCCACAACATTCCCATAAGCCAAAGCCTAACCCAGAGCAAGGCCCTAACTCTCTCCAGTTCTATAGAGACTGAGAGAGGGGAGGAAGCTACAGAAGAAAAGTATGACGCTAGCAGAGGCTGGTTCATGACATTTAAAGAAACAAGTTGTCTCCACAATATAAAGGGGCAAGGCGAGACAGCAAGTGCTGATGAAGAAGCTGCAGCAAGTTAACAAGATCTAGCTAAGGTCATTGATGAAGGTGGCTACGCTAAACAACAGATTTTCAATATAAGTGATACAGCCTTCTGCAGGAAGAAGATGCTATCTAGGACTTCCATAGTTAGAAAGGAGAAGTCAGATCCTGCTTCAAAGTTTCAAAGGACACGCTAACTCTCTTGTTAGGGGCTAATGCAGCTGGTGACTTTAAGTTGAAGCCAATGCTCATTTACCATTCTGAAAATCCTAAGGCCCTTAAGAATTATGCTAAACCTATTGTGCCTATGCTCAGGAATAGGGCGACAAAGCCTAGATAACAGCACATCTATTTATAGGATAGCTTACTGAATATTTTAAGCCCACTGTTGAGACATACTGCTCAGGAAAAAAGATTCCTTTCAAAATGTTACTGCTCATTGACAATGCACCTAGTCATCCAAGAGCTCTCTGATGGAGATGTACAAGGAGATTCATGTTGTTTTCATGCCTGCTAACACAACATCTATTCTGCAGCCCAAAGATCAAGGAGGGTTTTGACTTTCAAGTCTTGTTATTTAAGACATACATTTTGTAAGGCTATAGCTGCCATAGATAGTGATTCCTCCGGTGGATCTGGGCAAAGTAAATTGAAAAACTTCTGGAAAGGATTCACCATTCTAGATGTCATGAGGTACATTGGTGATTCATGAGAGAAGGTCAAAATAGAAACATTAACAGGAGTTTGGAAGAAGTCAATTTCAACTCTCATGGATGAGTTTTCAGTGCAGAAAGTCACTGCAGATATGGTGGAAATAGCAAGAGAACCAGAATTAGCAGTGGAGCCTGAAGATATGACTGAATTGCTGCAATCTCATGGCAAAATTTGAACGGATGAGGACTTGCTTCTTATAGATGAGCAAAGAAAGTAGTTTGTTGAGATGGAAACTACTCCTAGTAAAGATGTGGTGAACATTGTTGAAATGCCAGCAAAGGATTTAGAATAGTACATAAACGTAGTTGATGAAACAGTGGCAGAGTTTGAGAGGGTTGATTCCAATTTTGAAAAAAGTTTTACTGTGGGTAAGATGTTACCAAACAGCATCACATGTTACAGAGAAATCTTTAATCAAAGGAAGAGTCAATTGATGCAGCAAACTTCATTGTTGTCTTATTTTAAGAAATTGCCACAGCATCCCAACCTTCAGCAGTTACCACCCCGATCAGTTAGCAGCCATCAACAGCGAGGCATTCCCTCCACCAGCAGAAAGATTACAACTTGCTGAAGGCTAGACGATCATTTGCATTTTTTTTAAAATTAAGTATTTTTGATGAAGGTGTGTACTTTTTTTACACATCATGCTATTGCACACTTAATAGACTACACTATAGTGTAAACATAGCTTTTATATGCACTAGGAAACCAAAAAATTCATGTGATTCACTTTATTGTAGTGGTCTGGAACTGAACCTGCACTCTCCCTGAGCTATGCCCGTACTTATATTGCTCAGCTTCATTCAAGTAAGTGCTTTGAGTTGTAAATTCTCCCTGATCATAAATTCAGACCTAATAGGAATCATTCATTATTATAATAGGTATTTGTCACTCCCTTGAGATTTCCTACATTTGGGAAATTCTACATATTGTGACCCTTGCTAAGAGATAAGCTGGATTCCCTTTAGAGAAATGGGTTGTCTCAACATCCTAATGAACCAGACATTACTCTGGTTCATTCTATTAATAACATGTCTATAAGCTGTGAAATGCCTGGGTGAAAATGGGATGTAGTAGAAACCCTAGGTAAAACATACCTGTGTAAAATTTACATGTACCAGAAGATCGGAGGTAAAACCACAAAAATATAGAATGCCAATATTAACTTCTCTAAAATATGTTTCCAGGGGACTTGGTCTCTCCCATGCAAAGTGAATGATAAGGCGCAATAATTTGTATCCACTACAAAAGGACACAACACTTGGGCCATTTTCGTTTTAGGGGAGAAAATATAACCACTTTGGAGTATGCCATCTGAGCATTGATGAGATATACTAAGGGTGCCAGTATTGAGTAAGGTCCCCGAGGAAAAGAAGGTGCTCTAGCTGATCTGGTTATACTGAAAGCAGCACCACTATTTTGCCCTTATACCCAGAAAATCCAATGGTATTCTAGTGGTTAAACTGGCAGCCAGCTCCGCTAAGAGAATTGCAGCAGAAACCATTAAGATCTGTGGGTAAAGTCTTTACCACTTTCTCAAGTGTCTGTGTTTATTTTGAATACGAAATACTGGCTTGTCTATAAAGTCTATATAGTCTTGTGTTCCCCAAAGTGCCCTATTATCAAATAGAAATGGACATATAGAACTGGATCTGATTAGGATCTGTAGGCACAAGTAAGTTTTGGAGCCTCATTGCCACCCTTTCTCTATTCTTGTCTAAGGATTCATGAAGAGCTGCCCATGATCAATTGAATGAGAAGAGGTGAATCCTGAATTTCATGAAGGTCCTACACAAAATGCAGACACTCAGAAAGCTTAGCTTTCCACCCATGAAACTCTGGTGCTGTTGGCTTGGTTGTCTCAGTAACAGAGGCAGGAATGCTTATATCAGAGATACGACAGTGGAACCATTAACTACTAAGTTGACAATGTCCCCTGGCCAATTCAGGCTCTTCATACAACTAAGTGAATAGGGGATAAAAGGATTTTGGTGTTGACTTTTGAGACTGATCCTGTCAAAAGGAACTAGAATTACTGCTACACAATTAGAAAAGTAAGGAATATTGGTAGAACTCAAAGAATGCCTTGGGATGCTTCCTAGTACTGACTTGTCCGTTGATAAAATTAACTGGGAGACCATGTGTCTATGTGAGTAAGACAACCAAAAGCCTAGTTAGATTCCTCAAGAATGAAAGTTTGGGACATAACGTCAGGTAAAGAATTTTGGCTGGGCACAGTGGCTCACGCCTGTAGTCCCAGGCTTGACGGTCGCTCGAGCCCAGGAGTTCCAGGCTGGAGTGAGCTACGTTTGCACAACTGAACTCCAGGGCCTGGGTGACAGGGCAAGACCCTTTCAAAAAAAAAAAATCTTAAACAGTTGATGTGTTAACCTAAATAGAAAAAAGAGTTACATGAAATGAGTAGTGGAAGAGAAAAGTTATAATTACCAACTGCAGCCTCATGACCAGTTATAGAAAAGAGGACTGCAACAACTTGTGTTTTCTTCCTTTCTAACTTCTCTCTTCTTTCCAGTCCTCTTCTCCCAGTATTTTATATAGGGTATGTTGGTGCTGAACAACTTTTCAATTTGGCCCATAGGATTAAAATGGATTATAAATGAACTAGAAGAAAAATGAGTTTGTTAGGGTGCAATAATGGCTGAGTTACTCCACTTAGAGGGAGGAGGTGAATGCATTTTAGATATAAGCAGGTTAGTTGCATTAAGCTGGGGGGAGAATTTTATTTTTAATTATTGGAAGAAGGGTTTGAGTTGATGTTTCACATGCCGACGTGGATTTCAGTGGATGTTTGACACTCTTTTTCACTTCTTGGTATCTAAACCTCCTTCTCAGCGAGAGATGCAACCAATCTCCCAGTATTCAAATGAAAATTGCCAACTTCTCACTTTTCCTGTCTCCCTTGCAGAGAATGGGCCTGTGAGGAAGGCTCCCCGAGATGTACTCACCAACCTCAAACTCAGGAGACAATCTCAGAAACAAAGAGACCGAGAGAATCCGCTAGGCAATCGTGGTGTCTGAAACAAGAAGAGTTGCTGGGGCAAGGCCACTGAGTGTTAGTAGCATGGATTTGAGGTGGATTTATCTTCTGCATCGGACAGATTCTACAGCATTGTTTTGATGCTTTCCACAGCTTTTTAGACTCCATAGAGCCATATAGGATGTTGTTTTTCCATTTCCTAATATATTTGTTTTGTTTTTCAGAGTTTATTGCTTTTTAATTTGAAGTAATTTTAGAACTAATACCCTTTTAATAAATCCCTTTTCTGTTTAAATCAGCAAGATAAAGTTTCTATTGCTTGCAACTAAGAATCCTGACTGCACAGTTATTGATGTTCAACATAGGACTGTTAATTAAGGACAATAATTAGAAATTGATTAAGTATACAAAATAGGGTATTGGGGTCCAGTGAATTTTACTATATTTATACTAAAGAATACTAGTAATCATTTTCAAATAATGTTATAGGATATAATTTAACAAAGTAAAAAAGTATTCATGGTATACTGAGTGGTAAAGATGTTGTAAATTGAGTGGAGGGACACAAGTTTGTAATTTATATCGTCTTTAAAATTTATCTGTCATCAGAGCTGGAACACATTCTACTAAGTGAAGTATCCCAAGAATGGAAAAACAAGCAGCACATGTACTCACCATCATATTGGTATTAACTGATCAACACATAAGTGCACATATAAGAATAACATCTATTGGATGTCAGGCAAGGGGAGGGAAGGGGAGGGGACGGATATATGCATACACAAAGAGTGCAATGCACACCATCCGAGGGATGGACACGCATGAAGCTCGGACTTGGGGAGGGAGGGAGGGCAAGGGCAACATACGTAACCTAAACATCTGTACCCCCATAATATGCTGAAATAAAAAAATTTATCTATCATCTATATATTCCATATTAATTATCTATTACTGTATAAAAAATTACCCCAAAACTAAGCAGCTTAAAACAATTAACATTTCTTCTCTCCTAATTTCTTTGAATGAGGAGTCTAGGAGTAGTTTAGCTGTGTGCTTCTGGTTCAAGGTCTCTTAGGAAGTTACAGTCAAGCTGTTGGCCAGGGCTACAGTCTCTGGAGAAGTGAGTGGAGGATCCTCTTCCACGCCCAGGAAGATTGCAAAAGGCTTTATTTCTTCACGATGTGCACCTCTTCTTGGGACTGTTCACAATCTTGCTTTCCCCAGAGAAGAGAGCAAAAGAGAAATAGAGAAAAAGCGCACTTAAAATAGAAGTGCAGCTTTTTATGATCTAATATTAGAAGTGATATTCTACCACTAGAAGCAAGTCACTAAGTCCAGCCTACTTTTGAGAGGAGGAAAATTAAGCTCTACCTATTGAGTGGAGAAATATCAAAGGATCTGTGGACACATCTTTAAAACCACCATATACACCCATACATATAAAGATAGTTCAATACATAAATATTTCATAATAAACACATTCTCCAGAAACTTGGTTTAAAAATATCATATATATTATAAAAATTATCACATAATTATAAATGTGTGCTTGTAACAAAGTACTGCCTGTGTCAACTCCCACCCCAATAATTTCTAATGAATTGCCGCAGAGAGGAGGCACCTTCTGGGAAGGTGGATATTTTGAACTATGTCTACAGTTGGGCTGCACACATATACAAAAATCACTCTCAGACTGTGGGAGGTGCAGGGATGATAATACAAAGCTCAGATTTCAGGGATGAACTATAGGGTCTTTGAGACAGCCCTTAGCAGAGAAGGAGCTTGGCAAAACAAACTGCCTTGAGCTCCCCCTGGGAGAGAAGTAGTGGGTCATGGACTGCCCCCATCCCTAGGGTCCCTGGAGGGATGTGGCCTATTAGGTCTTCTCATCTCAACACAGTGCACCAGACAGCTGGGACCAATCGACAGTGAGCAGCACCAGTGAAATCAGTCAGCATTCCAATGTGAGGAATGCCCATAGATAACTGAAGAGGGCAGGAAGAGGAGAGAGAACTTCAGAGAAGACTGGTGTTCTATAGCTAGTGAGATTTGTGTGTTGATACTACTGTGACCTCATTTCTATCCAAAGACTGACAGATTCAGATTGAATAGATACATTTTGCTGATGTACATCTCCTAATTTTTTTAATAATTAATACATACCATTTTATATTATAGTAATAAAAAGTTAGGTTTTTAAAATATATCTTCAAATATGAAAAAAGATCAAAATATAATAGAAAGTGAACACGGGACAAAAAAACATACATTAGAAACCCCATTCACTTTAAAATGCATATATATGATAATACAATGTATTAATGGGGTTAAATGAGTTTGTATATGCATATATATACTTACATACATAGATACAACTATCTCTATGTGTAGATCTATATTCATTTCTCTATCTATATCTACTGAGCAGGAGAAAAACCTGGAAGGAAACATACCATAATAGAGGTAGGTCTTGTTCACAGGATTACAAATGATTGTCATTGTCTGCCTTGTACTTTACTGCATTTTCCAAATTTCTATAATGAGAGTACATATTACTGCTACAATCAAAGTTTTAAAGCTAACATTTTAAACCAGTAAAAAGAGAAATAAATTATGACATTTTCATGTGACTAAATAATATGCAACTATGAATATTACATTTCCAAAAATATATAATGACATGATTAAATGCTCATGACCTAACTATGAGTAAAAAGGGTTAAAAAGTACTTCATAAGCAATGTGAAATCAACTTTGTGTGTGTATGTGTGTGTATGTGAGTGTGTGCATATGTATATTTATGAAACAGGAATTTGAATAGAACTCTTCCTGTTGTCTTAGAATTTTGGCTGAAGCCCCAAAACTGAGAACAATGGGTTATAAATAACCCACATTCTAAAGAGAGATGCTAGACCTCTCCATGGAGGATTCCATGAAGACAACAGAACTGGTCCAGCAACTATCAACCCCCACCACCCACCTCTAACCTACTTAAGTGAAGTATAAAGTTCAAAAGTTAATTAAAGAACATCTCGAAAAGGGAAGAGTAGTTAACCTCAAAGGGAGTACAGTAGCATTTTTCCTCCCATAAAGCCCTCCCTTAAATGCTCCAAAAAGAAACATCCACAAAGGGGCCAGATGTCCTCATGAGCCCCGACCCTGTGCAGTGGGGGCCCCACTGCTGCCAAGGACTGAGACAAAGTGGAAGTTCTTGATAGAACTTGATGCACGTTCCTGGGAATGTGGGGAGACTGGAGTCTGATTCGCAATCAGAAAACTGAACACAGGCTATGATTTGGAGTCACTTGAGCTGGCAAGGTAAGGACAAAGGATAAGTCATAAGGCGTAGCTCGTACTTCAACCATTTAGAAAGGCAAGAATGCACAACATTCCTGAGGGTACTGTGTGAGTCCCCATCCAACAGAGACAGTGTGAGGGAGCTGGGCATTCGGTTAAGGTGCTTTTGGTGCAGAGAGGGAGGACATCTTAAGAAGCCAGCCAGAGAGATGTCTGTATTAGGCAGCAGTGTAGAGCAGAAGTTAGTGTATGCATATCTGTGTGTGTGTGCATGCATGTGTGTGTGGTTGTATATACACATGCTGTTGCAGAGTGGTTCTAAAGAACTATAAGTCCATCCCAATTAGTGTAAATATTAATATTTGGGCAACTTCCAAAGGAGAGAATATGGCCGACAACCAGTATTAGTTAAGGGAAAGCTATACTAGTACCAGTCATCTAAGATTTTGTCTCTTTTCCTCTAATTACCCTTCTCTTATTTGAATCCTGAGGGTCCAACAGCAGGAGAAGGAGAAGAGACAGATGAAATCATGCCCCCTCCCCCCATTATTCTAGGTCCTTGAGTCATAATGAGTCCAGAACAGGCTGAGTGGATGGGAGAAGCTTTGATTTGGATGGGAAATTGAAATTTTGATTTGGACATTACTGGACTTTCAGGACCTAAAAGTGAATATTATTTTTCAAAAAG
>CAUYSK010027367.1:0-73693 GCA_963575035.1 Avahi laniger | reverse complement strand
AATCTGGGTGGCTGATTCACAGGCCTTCAAAGCAGAAGGCCTGGCTTCCCTGGAAAAAAAGAAATTCTGCCTGTGGACAGCAGCAGAGGCCTGTGCCTGTGAGTTTCAGCCTGACCATGATCTCCCTTCAAGAAGGCCCATCCATGGCCGGGCGCGGTGGCTCACGCCTGTAATCCTAGCTCTCTGGGAGGCCGAGGTGGACGGATCATTCTGAGCTCAGGAGTTCGAGACCAGTCTGAGCAAGAGTGAGACCCCACCTCTACCAAAAATAGAAAGAAATTAATTGGACAGCTAAAAATATATATAGAAAAAATTAGCCGGGCATGGTGGCGCATGCCTGTAGTCCCAACTACTCGGGAGGCTGAGACAGTAGGATTGCCTGAGCCCAGGAGTTTGAGGTTGCTGTGAGCTAGGCTGACGCCACGGCACTCGCCCCAGGCAAGAGAGTAAGACTCTTTCTCAAAAAAAAAAAAAAAAAAAAAATTTTATTATATTTGGCACATATTTTCAACTTAAATTCTATCTTAAATTCCTTTAATTTATAGATTTGACAAGTATTCCTTCTCTACTTTAAACCATGCTAATTAATAAAAAATTGAGCAAGACAAGGTCAAGGGTATAGTCATTTACCACATCCCTAGAAACTTTCTAATAAAGTGGTACTAATCCTTAATAAGAACCATTTAATAACAAAGTCATTTAACTCTAGTTTTGTCTCATCTCTACCTCCCACCATCAAGCTTGTTTCTTTCCCAGTCTTTCCTATCTTTGTAAATAGATTTACTATCCCACCCAGGTGCTCAAGACAACAACCTGGGAGTCATCTTAAATTACTTCTTTTCTCTTCTTTTCCATATCCAATCTATCAGTAAATCCTCCAAAACATATTGTTACTGTATTCACTTCCCTCCATCTCCATAACCACTGCCCTGCTCCAAGCTCCCTTTCTAGCCCTACCCCTCCCTGCCGGCATTATCTGTTTGCCACACAGCAAGCGGTGTTACATCTCTGGTCTGCTTAAAATCTTCAGATACCTTCCCATCTCACTGAGAATGAAATCCCAAGTCCTTACCATACCTTGAGGCCCTACCTGATCTGGCCTTTGACCTTATATCTACCATTTTCCTTGGCCTTTCTCTTCCTCGAATAAACCAAGCTTCTTCCATTTCAGGTCTTCACATCTTGTTTTCTTTCTGTCTGGGATGCTTTTTCCCCTGGTTTTCACAGAGCTGCCTATTCCCAAGCTTTAAGTTTCAGATGAAGTATGAACTGATCACAGAGACTGTCCTAGACTATCAAAGTAGCCCCCGTCCCCATATACCTCACTGTTCAGCTCATCTCTTTGCTTAATTTCTTTGTACCATTTATCACGATCTGAAATTATTTTGTTGTCTAAATTTTCCACCAGACTTCAAGGTCTTCAAGTATTGGGATCTTGCCTATTTTTTGCATCACCTTATCCCTAGTGCCTATAACAAATGACACATAAAAGGAACTTAGTAAATATTTGTTTAAGGGATAACAAACTAATTTTACTAACAGCCGACTCACTTTTTTGTCATTCTGTCTACTGAAATATGAATTTATCAAAATGTCTTGTTTAAATCAATATATGTATTATTGGCCCTATTTATAGATCTACCAGTTAGAAACCTTGCTAAGATAGAAATTGTTTTAATTGGATGGTGATTTTCCTTAATTAACTCATTAATTAAATCATGAATGAAATTAAGGGAGTTTATAAACTTCCTGAGACTGTATGTAAAATTTTGATTGTGTGCATGTACATATTTTGAGTAGACAGATTCTATCCTATGTTTTAGTTATTCATCCCATATTTTGGGGCAAAGGTATCTATAATATGAGTCAGATTTCTAAAAGGTTTTTTTTTTAATCATTCATAAAAGTTTACCAACCTCTGCACTAGGAGTGCTCTTTTCATAATTTGGTCTTGTCTGGAAATTAACGGTGTACTAAGTACATCTTGCCACTTTTAAAAATGAAAATCACATTTACTATCTACAATGTTTCAGTAATTTTCCATTTTTCCACAGTTCTCTAACGATTATGCATACTAGTTTGCCATCCTCAAGTGAAAGTTTGCTCAGTAACCTGAAATATAATTCTCAGGTCAAGAGATTTGAACTTATTTATGGTCTATAAATGCTCTCCCTTAAACCTCTTTTCTCATCTGGAGCTTCAATTTTCAGGTAACCAATGTTTGTTCTACTCATTTTAGTCTAAATATCTTTTTCCTTGGCCATGAGGACAAAAGCAAAATAGGAGTTGAGAAGTTCAGTTTCTTTTTGTCATCTATCAACAATACACCATCAGCTTCAAACAGCAGGTGTACTTTTTCTTCCCAGATAGGTTTCTTTCTTTGAACATATTTATAGGTAGCACACTAAGAAGTATACGACTGAAGCTAAAAAGGAGAGGGCAACTGAAGCAACACTGTTATAGGCATATATGAAAGACCTCTCGGGGTAAACAATCAATGGAAGTGTTGGTGTGTTTTTGACATAGGTCACAGACCTGGGACAGAAACAAGAAAAGGCCGTGTGCAGGGCCTCGCCATTCAGATACAAGCACATTCACATGACTGTTAGCAGCAAATTACCACCAATTATCATTACCTTCCAGATGGTAAATTGCCCAGCAAACTAAGAAAGAAAACTCTAAGGATTCAAGAAAAACTGTTCACCTTTCCCCATTCTAGCTTCTTTTGCTTCTTGCAGGGGTGCATTATGTGCTTTCTAGATGGAATGCTTGTTTTCAACAAAATATTCTTACATTAGTAGAGAAATAAATTTATATTCGATTATGTGATCTTTATTGCTTCTGTTCTGCATTGTCTCTTCAAGGCCCTAGAAGGGGATGTAGCCTTAGGAGTAGGGGATGGGTTAACGTCTGGTAAGAAGGGAGAAATGTAAAATTAGGAGGGTGGGCAGTGGGAGACATCTGGACCTAAAGGATGAGCTGTGGTTGGTGAGACCTGGCAAAAAATGGTGGCTTGAAAAATTCAAGCATATATGGGAGCCTCCATGTTTACTGTCCTATCTTGTTTTAGGGTAATTAGCAATCACTATTAGTGGTTAGTAATTAGCAATCACTATTAGTGATGAAAAAACTCTCATAGCCATGAGAACATGAGTCCACTTATTTATTTACCCAATATTCCTCCAAACTAGGGATGTATTATGTCAGGAAAATAACAGTGCAGTTCAGAGCTGGTCTTTTGGCCTATACTCCTGACATGAGTCCAAAGCAGTTTGACAGCTGCCTCTTGGTAGTGTGACATGCCTGACAGTTTATCTACTTGAGTAGATAGGAGATGATTTAGGCATCCTGCAAGATTGGGATTAAGTAAAAAGCTGAACTATAATTACCTTTTTTCTCTATTTTTTCCTTCTATACACATCAGATGAACCTTTCCAGTGGTCTGTGATCCACCCACAGAATGACACATCCTTCTTCATGTCAGTTATGTACTGTCAAATAATTGGTGAAATCAGTTTTCACAATAATGAATGAGCTGTTGCAACACTATTTAGGCAAAACAGCTACTCCACAGAAGGGTTTTCAATTTTCACTGTAATGTTATAGCACACTCCAGTCTCCAGTATTATGTCATAGCACACTCCAGTGTTATGTTATAGCGTACTCCAGGGTTATGTCATAGCATACTGCAGTATTATCTTATAGCATACTCCAGCATTATGTTATAGCATACTCCAGTGTTATGTTATGGCGTATTCCAGTGTTATAGCGTACTCCAGTGTTATGTTATAGCACACTCCAGTCTTGTTATAGTATACTTCAGTATTATGTTATAGCACACTCCAGTATTATGTTCTAGCATACTCTTGTATTGTACTGCATCATTTGATCCCTTGTGCTTCACAAATTCATCTGCCTTATGAGTTTTTCTCATCAGAGTTCACTCTCTGTGATGAAAGTCTTTAACGAAATGAATCTAATTTCATCGCATTCTTCCCCAGCATATTTCTGCTAGGTTTGTGCAGAATCAGTTACCTACATCTAAGGAGACAAGAGTGCCATTGTGGGGAATATTTCTTAAATTATGCCATCCTTGGACAGAGTTAATAGCTTTAAACACAACTTAAAGTATAACACCTTAAATTGAATTAAATACATACCCAACTTGCTGTAAACAAGCAAGCAATCATGCAGCCACATAATCAACCAAATCAACCAACCAACCAGCAAAAGAAAGTGGGAAAGAATGAAAGGAATTAGAAAGAGAAACTGAAAGAAAATGTATTTATCTACAATTCCCTTCCATTCAGAATTGATTTTATGTTGGAGGGTTTGTGTGTTGGAGAAGGTATTTAGAATACAGTTAAATAAGTGGAGCATTGTTTGGAAGTATAGTTACTCTAGGAGTAAATAAGACCACGGAGGTAGCATATATAAAAGTAAAAAAGACTAAAGCTACAATAATTTGTTGAAGTTTTGTTAAATGCACTGGGTATATGGCCCATTGTAAGGTGAGAAACAGAGAAGGGGCTATTTTGAAGTTTATAGTTTATCTAATTTGATAATACAGCAATTTACATACACACATACTCATCTGCTCCCCTTTTTTCCCTTTGAAGGCCCTGTGATTTTCATAAACACATTTCCTCCCCCCAGAATATCTTGAAATGAATTTTATAGGAGTCTGCAGTGGGAAACATTAGCACGCTTCAGAAAATGACTGAGTTTGGCACCTGTAATAAATTTCCAGTGTCATTCTCTGAACCTGATAGACCTTGCTAGAATTTTAATAGCTTCTCCACATACCTGGAAATACAACTACAGTATCTGTCACCTTTAGAAAATAATCATTCTGACATGCTTTATTCACTTACAACTCACTTGACACATTTTTAGTTACATTTAAATGTGAGCTTCATTTAGTCCCTCATTTCACATAGCAAAGGTTAGGTATTCATTACATAAGTTGTTTCCAGAGATAGAAAGACCCAGATCAACAGAATTAGAATGTAACATGCACATAGTATTCTTGTTAAATCTTCTGTGTTCAAAATATATTTGCAATTAATTACAAATGTCTTTAATGAGATTTCAGGCTAATGGAAATATCAATATGGACTGTATCACTACTCACCTGCTTTTTCCCCCAGAAAAAAAGTCATTTCTTTTGCTTATTAGGGGATATGTTATCCTTGAAAACTTGCAGTTTGCTGATGAAAGGAAAGAACAGAATCATTATTCAGAAATCTTCAACTTGAAATATTTTCCTTTCCATTTCAATTTAAGAAGGCACAGAAAGATTTCACATTTTGAAAGCATTAGTTAGTTCATTTCAAAGCTAGAATGATTTAGCAATCTATTGAAGATACATGTGGGTGGGCCAAGAAAACTTTCCCCTTTTTATTGAAAGAAAATTTTGGACTAAGGGAAACTCAGAATGAAGGCAAAAGCCCAAGAATTGGCTAACCCTTCACTTAGTGATTAGTTTACCATTGCCAAATTCTAGTCTCAAGGACTAATGCAGCTCCATGCTGCCAACTCCCTGGTGTATGTCTTGGCAATGATTTGGATGATGTAGGGCTGATGTCTACTTGGTAGGTGGCTCTCTGTGGCCAGGATTGTGGCTGACATTCAACTTGCAACGTGAGGTGGAGGAAAAGGATGATTTCAGTCTCCTCTGGGCAGAGCATGTTATATTGAAGAGGGCTCAAAATAGGAGCTTGTCCACTGCCAAGCCCAGGCAGCCAAGCTGTTTTCTGAATAGGTGTGCAAATGCATCATTTCCCTATGGCTTCACACGGTCCTTTCCAGAAGAGGAAAGAGGGGAGGGGAAGGAAGGAAGACATTGGAGGTGGAGAATGCTTAATCTTCCCAAATTGCTCTAAAAAGAATGCCAGTCAGAGTACTAAGCTGCAACTTGACATGGAAATGCTCTCTAGAATGAATGTTTGATGAAAACCTCTCCAATAAGTAAGGGAATGATTCTACATCCCAGGCACGGTGTAGGAAGAGAGCTTAAAGGAAGATTGTTCATTATAAAGTGGTGCTTGTTAAATTACATTTGTACTGGCCTTTGGATTTCTCAAAGTGCCTTAATTTTTCATAATCTCTCTTGTCCTCTAAAAGAGCCCTGTGAGGTCATTCAGGCAGACATTTTTTTCTCAGAGGAAAATGAGGACTCTGAAACACCAAAGTAGGCCTTCTGGTGCTTGTTTAGTCTGCTATACTGCTTCCCTAGAGGAACTGTGAAAGGAGAGAGAATGTCTTCATGGTGAAAACAGTAGGATCACATCATTTATTCTTTTATTAATAATTCAGACACTGGCTTTAGTTCCTTACTTCTACCACCGCCTTTTCCAGTACCTCATCCTTCTACTCCAACATGTACAGTTAAAACAGCATGGAATATGAGACAATTAAGCACCTAGCTGCAGACCTCACATACAAAATTTAACTCAAAATGGATTATTGACCTAAATGTAAAATGCAAAACTATAAAACTTATGGAAGAAAATACGTGAAATCATACCTAACGGGTACAATAGACACTATCAGGGTGATGAGCATACTTATAACTTTGACTCAAGCAGGACAGAAGCAATTCATGTAACCAAAACATTTGTATCCCTGTAATATTATGAAATTTAAAAAAATAAAAAACTTAAAAAATAAATAAACTTAAAAAGCAAATACAGGAGAAAATCTATGTGACCTTGGCTTTGGAAATGTGTTTTTATGTATAACATCCAAAGCTTGGCCCATGAAAGAAAAAATTGATAAGCTAAACATTATTAAAATTAAACCTTTGTTCTGTGAAAAACACTGTCAAGACAAAAAAAAGACAAGTCACTAACTGGAAGAAAATATTTACAAATCACATATATAACAAAAGATTTCCAATCAAAATATATAAGAAACTCCTAAATATCAACAATAAGAAAACAAAAAAACCTATTGTAAAAATTGACAAAAGATCTGAACAAGCACCTCACTGAAGAAGATACACAGATGACAAAGAAGTGTATAAAAAGATGATCAATATCATTTCTGTGTTAAGAGAACAATGAGATACCACTAACCATACATCAGAATAGTTAAAATATCCAAAGCTGGCCATATCAATTGCTGGCTGGCGAAGATGCAGAGTGGCAGGAACTCCCATTCATTACTGCTGGTGGGAATGCAAGGTTAACATCAGCGGTGACAAGTCATGTTGACAGTATGTACTCTTGACAGGATGATGCAATGGGAACAACACTTCACCTCTGCGGCTTTCCTTCTAAAACCCCACAATTCCAATCTAATCATGAGAATATCAGATAAATCCCAATAAAGGGACATTCTACTAAATACCTGACTAGTGCTCCCCAAAACTGTCAAGGTCATCAAAAACAAAGAAAATCTGACAAACTGTTACAGCCAAAAGAAGCCTAAGGAGACATAACAAATGTAATGTGGGATCTTGGATGAGCTCCTGAAATAGAAAAAGGTCATTAGGTAAAAATTGGGAAAATATGCATAAATTATGAACTTTAATAGATAATAATGTATCAGTGTTGGTTCATGAGTTGTGAAAAATGTACCATGCAAATGTAAGATGTTTACAATAGGAGAAACTGGGTGTGGGGTACATGGGAACACTGTACAAACTTTGCAACTTTTCTGTAAATCTAAAACTATTCTAAAATAAAAACAAAAAGCCTTGAGAACCACTAAAAGAAAAACAAATGGAATTAAACAAATCTTAAAGGAATATTTTGGAATTCTGTACCCATCCCTAACTGGCAAACATTTGACAGTTAATCACAGCAGCAGAAAAGTTCACATGATCAGAAGTCTACATGGATGATGTTTTAAATTTCTTCTATTAGTCTAGTTAATTGATTCTCCAACTTTGATATGCGTAACATTATTCTTCAGTGTTGTTGGTCAAAATCATGTATACTGTATTTTATGCTTGATTTAAGGAAACTTCTGGGGTAATTAGATTTAGACGATTTAGGACTTGCACACTGATTTTGTAATCTAACCCTAAAATAAGATTCTATTCTGCTACAATTTATCTTGTTCAAGGGACTTTGAATCTTTCGGTATGAACCAGTGATAATGGTGTGTTATGAACAAAGGCTTTTGATTGATTCAATCCTTTGCACCTATTAGGAAAAAAAAGGAGGAAAAAACCCCGCCAATCTTCCAACTCTTCTTTTAAGGATGAATTTAAGTGTGTCCCTGAAACTTCCTTGATTTAGTGGAATAAGCCATTCTATTCCTCCAAAGGCAGCAGATCTGACAACATTATGGGCATTGGCATCTGCTTCAAATCTTGAAACAGAGCATCTTTGTCTGGGGTCTAGGTGGAACCTCCAGAAGTAGTGGCTTCTGGTAGCTGAAAGAAAAGTATGCTACAGTGAACACTAGGATAAAGCCAAGTAGAGGAAACAACGATCCATTCCCCATTTTCTTGGCCTTATTTCTGAGTTCCCTGGAGGTGAGAGCTTTACTATCGCAAATATTATGTACTACCCTCTTTTCTTTCATTAAACAAAATTATAGATAATAAAACCTATGTACACTCAATCTTTAAATAGAAACTAAAATATAATTTGGGGGAAATATAAGAATTAAGTTATAGTAAAATAATATACATTTCAGTACACAAATGCATAGGCACAGTTATACTAGAAGATAAACAAAACAAAACAAAAACTCTCTACAAATTACAAAAATACCCCTAAGGTGGGGCAACAATATCCCCATTGAGAACACTGTGTAAATCTAAAAATTTTAAAGATAATCTCTTTAAGAGTTGATGTCGTCCTGCTGCTTCTTAGAGTGTATACGAGACATTTTGGAAATCTTGATTGATGGCGGGTCATTCTGCATGTTTGTACCACAAAGTCCAAGCTTGATCTCATTTAACTTACTATACAAAGCTCCAGGTTAGTCCTAGGCAAAATTAGTAAGTGAACTTCCTTTATGCTCTTTCCTTTTATTAACTAGTGCTCATCCCAGCCCTGTCCTATACAGCCAGGTTGATCTTTCCCTCTGCAGTTTCCTAAGTCTCCCCACCTCTGCCAGAGGCAGCTGCACTTTGGGTAATGTGTGAGGGCTGCGCTCGTTATCCGACTGGCCTACCTCAGTCTAACTAGATGTCAGTGCTGGAAAGGACATTCATTTATTCATTCAGTATGTGATATTTTTAGGTCCTATTGGCAGGTGTTGTGTAGGTGTTGGAGCTGCAAAGATGAATAAAAGATGGTTTTTTTACTTGAAAGGTATTTGCAAGCATGGATTGCAGCACAGTGAGGATAAATGCTCAGTACAGGTAAGCATGAAAGACCTCTTATAGAAGACAGTGCTTAAGCAGAGTTTTGAAAGATAACTAGGATTATAAAATTGAAAAAAAAAGTGAATAAATAAGGCTTATCTCAGGAAGAGGAACAACACATGTCAATGTACAGAGATCTGTGGCTGGAGCAGGAAGCAAGTGGCAGGAGGCAGGGGACAGTCAGGGATCAGGCACTGGGTTGAAAAGCTATTTAGCTTAACCCACTCATTTTATAGACATAGAAACCAAGATCTTTTGATTTGGCCAAAGGAGGTGATGGATACTCCAATTACCCTAATTTGATTGATACACATTGTATATCTGTATCAAAATATCCCATGTACCCTATAAATGTATACAAATATTATGTACCCATAATAATTAAAACTAAATTTTTTTAAATAAAGTAATTCATACTAAGGACTTAATAGTTATTTATTTGTACCTTTCCTCTTTTAAGAAAAGTTCTCAAGATGACTTAGAGAAAGGGGTATATATTTATATACACACACATGTATTAAGGAGTAGAAAATAGAGGTAGGGAAGAGAAATTACATAAGCCAAAATGCCATTATGTGTATTCAGTCTATTCCCCTGCCCCCCAAGGGGATGGTTTTGGATGGGAGAACTATAGAATTCAGATTGAGTCTTCTACTGTTTCCTTAAGACTTTTACGTCAGTATAGCAATTTCAGAGAGAATCCTGTGCTCAGTTTTCCTGAAGGATTCTCAATTGTTACTGGAGTGGTCCTGCTCAGGTGTGCTGGGGAATGCTGACGCTTCAGTACATGGTGTGTGTGAGTTGAGCCAGAAGCCCTGGGCCGTCTCCATCCTACAGGCTAAAAATAGCCGTAATGATGCTGCTGTTTGTTTTGCCGGCAGCAGTTCCTCACAGCTGCTACTGTGCATGCCTCCAGATACAGGGGTGCACTGTGATGTTTTAGGATAAGTCCTTTGAAAGCCTGGAATGTGGCAGTTCATTGAGGTTAATTATAATTCCTGGTGCCCATTTGTGTGGGTGTTTTGGACTGCCGTGAGTAGTTAGAAGCCAAAGTCTTCCTTCTCATTTTTGAAATAGGAATATTTTATGCTGTCCAGGGCCAGTGCCTTCAAAGGTTAGCCAGCGTGTTGAAAGCGTGTTGCGTGAAGTTCCTGATGAGTGCTGTCCATTTATTTAACGCTGTGGCCAAAGGCCACAGACACAAACCCGAATAACCTGAGGGAAGTAGTATATCCTACACTTTAAATATGTCAGATATGCCTAAAATATATGTAAAATATACAGCATTCTGATCTGAAATGTGAGTGTTACAGATAAATGTATTGTCATCTTTTGAGTAATAAGTTTTTTGTGGGGAGAGAAATTGTTATAGTCAGGAAAGAAGCCATTAACTGAAAGGACTGAAAAAAGGCTATAGCATATGTGAAATATATGTGAAAGCTACATTATTTTCGATGATTTAGAATTGTTTCTGTTTCACATGCATTGCAGTTTTTGAACGCTTGTGGGGTAAAATGACTTAATCAATTATTATGATAATGATGCGCAAGTCAAATTATAAGTTTAATTATAATTATCATCTTTATAGAGAGTTAATTAATCATAAAAGAGTACATTATATAATCTTTCTGTTTAATGAAATTCATTATAGAGGCTCCCAAAGGCCTAAATATAGTTTTCAACAAATTAAACCTGTGACTGAGGTTAAGGCTATTAATGCAAATGTGGTCTGGATTAGTCACTAAAAAGGACTGAATAAGACATTAGGCCCCCAAAGTGTTAAAGCATCAGACCCTGATGACATATCCTTTTCCTCTGGTAAGCAGAACACATAATTTAATGACTTTCTGAGTAGTCTTGAAATTTAGTGGTAAAGCTGAGACTGTATAATTTAACTAGCGTAGATGATCCAAATAGCTGTACTCAACACCGTTGCACGTAAAGAGCTACATTTTAAAGAGTTGGAGTCATTTACAGGTATTGAAGAGGAATCTATTGAGGATATAAGCTTCGCACCACTGACTATCAAACCCTCACATTCAGAGTAGCAATAAATGAGAGTAATGTACATAGTACTGTAGGGGAATTGAGACAGAAAATGTTTGGAGAACAAAAGAAAGAGAAGATATAATCCTATGTCTGGCAGAACTAAACCCTGCTGGTCTATGCACAGGGGAAATCCTGCATTTTCAGAAGTTCCTAATGAGGATTTGTGCCATTATATTCCGTTGTATGGCTGAACAAATTAGCCAGGGCCCCAGGATTGAAATGAAATGAGTCACAGCTAAAAGAAATCAGGCTACGGATGATGCAGGAGCATAATGGGTAGCTAGAGACGCCATGGAAACCTGACTATTCAGGAACAGACTCGAAAGCTGTGAAACCTGCCCCCAGCATTTCAAAGCTTTCCTCGCTGGTTTGGCCTGTGCTCTATTCCCGAGTGGGTTTTTCTAGCATTGCAATTTGGAACAGTTCCATTAATAGGGCTGCTTATATGTATGGTTGTATCTCTTCATATAGTTTTGTTTTATATTTTTTCAAATAAATATTACATGGTTTGGACAGGAATTCTTTACTTATTTTGTAGTGACTTTATAGGCCTTCTGTTATTAAAAATTTCAAAGTAAACTTTATTTTGATTATAAAAATAATTCACTCTAGAAAATATGGAAAATAAAGAGTAACAAAAAAAACAGCAATAACTAACACCAATATAATACTTACTATGTGCCAGGTGCTATTTCTCAGAGCTATCTATGTTCTAACTCATTTATTTTATAAAGTACTAAATAGTTTTTAAAAAAGCCTTTCGTCATCTATTTTGGGGGAAGCACAAAATAGGTTTTGAACAAATATTTAATAAATTTTGGTCAGTTAAGATAAATATTTTGAGACTATTGCCATGAATGCTTCCATATTTTTGTTAAATATTACAAGAATAGGATAATATTGGGGGAAAGGGAAATGGAGAGCTGTTTTTTAATGGGTAAAGAGTTTATGTTTGAAAGGATGAAAAAATTCCAGAAATTGATAGTGGTAATGATTGTACAACATTGTGAATGTGCTTAATACCACTGTATTAGTGTCCCAACATTAGGTGGTAAAGAACAACAGAAATTTATTATCACATAGTTATGGAGGCTTAGAAGTCCAAAATCAAGGGGTTAGCAGGGCCATGCTCTCTCTGAAACCTATAGAAGGGAATCCTTCTTTGCCGCTTCTTGCTTTTGCCATTTGCTGGCAATCCTTAGTGTTCTCTGGTTTGTCAGAGCATCACTTCAATCACTGACACTGTCACATAGCTGCCATCTCCTTGCATGTCTCTATCTCTGCGCCTCTCCTCTTTTTTATAAGAATACCAATTATATTGGATTAAGGGCTCACTCCACTCAATGTGACCTTGTCTTACAAATTACATCTGCAATGACACTATTTCTAAATAATGTCACATTTTGATGTATTGGGGGTTGGCATTTCATATCTTTTTTGGGACATAATTCAATCTATAACACATGCTAAGTTGGCTCTCAAATACCAGCATTGCAGATTTTTAGTTATCTCAATTTAATACAGGTAGCCTAACTTTTATGAAGGATGAATTGAGACACAGAGAAGGAAGTAAATATCCAAGGTTGTGTAGCTCCTCGTAGGCAAATAAGATGCTCAGAGGTATTCACATCCTTCCTTGGAACATATACGTCAACACCCACTGAATACTGAGAAATTGAGAACCACTAAATGTGAACTCTGCACACATATAAGTTTGTGTGTGTGAGTATGAATATGTGTGAGTGTGAGTGTGTATGATTGGGTGTGTAAAAGGGAGGTTGTGTTTAGCAATTTATTAAATCTGTCTGACAAGATGACTTACAGATGTTAATTTTCCCTTCCCGCCTCTACCTGACTGGTGGCAGTGGGATTCCGTGGGAAGCAATGGTTGCTAATGAGGAATTATGGGTTCGAGACTTAGCAATGCGAGTATTTCTGAATGATGTAGACAGAGTGACCATGAAATTCATCGTTCAAACTGAAATATTTTTGAAAGTGAAAGAGTGTGCCATTAACAGTTACACCATCAGGACAATAGGAATAAACCAGGACTGTCCAAGCAAACTAGAATGTGTGGTCACCCTCAATAAAGAGAAGTTAATTGACCTCTCTGGGCCTTGGTTTTCTTGTTTTGCAAATTGAGGTGACTTTCATCTCTGAAATTATCATTAATTCCAGACTTCAATAAAGACATATCTTGATTATAGTTTTTAGTGAACCAAAGTTTTAATTGAGTTTGAGTCTTTGATGAGAATCCAACTAAAGTTTTTTTTAATAATCAGTTTTATTGAAGTATAACTTAAATATAATAAAATAAAACAATATTCAACTAGTTGTGACAGAAGTATACATTTCTCTAAGCACCAAAATAATTTAGAACATTTCTGTCAACCCATAGGGTTCTCTGTTTACCTTTGTAGTCAGTCTGCAGCCCCATTCCTGGCTGTGGAAACCCCTGATTTGCTTTCTGTAAGTATAGTTTTCCCTCTCTAAAATTTAGTTTGTAGGGAGGAAAAAATAATATAGTCATTTGTGTCTGGCTTCTTTTACTTAGCATAGTGTTTTTTTAAGATTCATCTATGTTGCATATATCAGTAATTCCTTTTTATTACTGAATAATATTCTACATATGGATGTAACCCAATTTATTTAACCAGTCTTCAAGCAGTGGACATTGGATAGTTTCCAGTGTTTTGGCTTTAATATGAATAAAACTTGTTTTGTGTATTCAGGTACAAATGCAACATGGATAAATGTTTCATTTCTCCAGGAGAAATACCTGAGAGTGAAACTGCTAGGCTGTATATAAATGAATGTTAAAAGTTATAAGACAATGCCAAACTGCTTTCCAAAGAGGCTCTGTCATTTTGCATACCCACTAGAAATGTGTATGGATTACAGTTTCTTCATGTTTTTAACAATACTTGGTTATCGTCAGTATTTTTAAATTTAGTCATTTTAGTAGATGTTTAGTGTATTACACTGTTCTAATTTACATTTTCCTAATGACTATAGATGTTGAGTTTCTCTTCCTATGCCTGTTGACTATTTGTATATTTTCTATGGTGCAGGGTGCATCATAATTTTTTATCCATTTTTTAACTGTTAGTATTTATATTCTGGTTACAAATCCTTTAATATTCATTTTACAAATATATTCTTACAGGCATGGCCTTCTTTTTAATTTTTTTTTGGTTTCTTAAGAGTCTTTTGATAAGCAAACGTTTTAAATTTTGACATCCACTGTATCAATTTTCTCTTTGACAATTTGTACATTTAGTAGACTATTCTAAAAAAATCTTTGCTTAATACAAGGTTATGAAGAATTGCTCCTACTTTTTCTAATTCTGAATTAGAATTTTTTCAAAAAATTTTTTATAATTCTGCTTATGCTTAGATCTATGAACCATATTAACTCCTTTTATATATGGAATAAAACAGGGTTTATGTCCACTTTTTTCTTTTTTCATATCAATATCCAATTGTACCATTATCATTTGTAGAAAAGGTGACATTTTCCCCATTGAATTACCTTGGTAACTTTGTAGAAAATTATTGGTTCATACATGTGTGAATCTTTGAACTTTCTTCTCTGTATCATTGATCTATTTGCGTATTCTTACACTGATACTATAGTGTTTTCATCATTCTAGCTTTATAGTAAGTCCTGGAATCAACTAGTGAAGTCTTCTAATTTTTTTTCCCTTGTCAAATTCATTTGGTTATTCTAGGATCTTCTATTTCTACATATATTTTAGAATCAGCTTGATGATTTCTACAGGATAACCTTCTGGGATTTTGACTGGGATTATATAGAATGTATAAATCATATTAAAGACAAATGATATTATAAAAATGTTTTCCCACCCATGAAAGTGGTACAGTTCTCCATTTATTTGTTCTTTTATTTCTTTCAGTAATGTTTCATAGGTTTCAGTGTACAGGTTTTACCCATTTTAAACTTATTTCTATGTTCTATCTTGCAAAATGTTCCATGTGCTGATGAGAAGAATGTATATTCTGCAGTTTATGAGTAGAATGTTCTGTAAATGTCTGTTAGATTCATTTGGAGTCCCGTTTATGTTCAGTGTTTCTTCATTGATTTTCTGCCTCAATGATCTATCTAGTTCTGTCAGTGGAGTCTTGAAGTCCCTGGCTATTATGATGTTGCTGTTTATTTCTTTCCTTAAGTCTAGTAGCATTTGTTTTATGAATCTGGGGGCTCCTGCGTTAGGTGCATATATATTTAGGATTGTTATACCTTCTTGTTGAATCAATCTCTTTATCATCATATAATGACCGTCTTTGTCTTTTTTTACTATCGTTGATTTAAAGTCTATTTTATCTGATATAAGAATAGCTACACCTGCTTGCTTTTGGTTTCCATCTGAATGGAATATTTAGATCATATTCTAGGCCACAAAATAAGTCTCAGCAAATTTAAAAAAATTGAAATCATACCACACATGTTCTCAGACCACAGTGAAATAAACCTAGAAATCAATTTCTGGAGGAACTCTCAAAACTACATAAACACATGGAAATTAAATAACCCACTGCTGAACAATCCTTGGATTAGTGATGAAATCAAGATGGAAATAAAAACATTTTCAAATTGAGCAACTAAAACAACATGTGCTTCCAGAAATCTCTGGGATATAGTAAAAGCAGGGCTAGGAGGGAAGTTCATAGCACTAAATGCCTATATCAAATAACAGAAAGATCACAAATTAATAACCTAATGTCTCACCTCAAGGAACTAGAAAAAGAAGACACCAAATCCAAAGCTACCAGAAGAAAAGAAATAACAAAGATTGGAACAGAACTAAATGAAATGGAAATTAAAAATATACAAAAGAATCAACAAAAAACAAAGGTGGTTCTCTGAAAAGATAAAATTGGTAGACTGCTAGCTCAATTAAACAGGAATAGATGAGAAAGAATTCAATAAGCTCAGTGAGAAATGAAAAAGGAGACATTGTAACTGATACCACAGAAATACAAAATATCATCTGAAACTACTGTGAAAACCTCTATGCACATGATATAGAAAATCTAGAGGAAATGGATAAATTTTTGGAAACACACGACCTCCCAGGCTTGAATAAAGAAGAAATAGAAATTCTGAACAGACCAATAATGAGTAGCAAGATTAAAACTGTAATAAAAAATCTCCCCCAAAAGGCCCAGGACCAGATGGATTCACAGTTGAATCCTACCAGACCTACAAGGAACTAGAACCTATCCTAGTGAAACTGTTTCATTACATTGAAAAGGAAGGAATCTTCCCTAACTCTTCTACAAAGCCAGTATTATCCTGATACGAAAGGACACAACAAAAAAATAGGAAACTATAGACCAATATCCCTCATGAACATAGATACAAAAATCCTCAACAAAATATTAGCAAACCAAATCCAGCACATCAAAAAGATAATTGACCATGATCAAGTGGGTTTCATCCCATGTATGTAAAAAGGGTCCAACATAAGCAAATCAATAAATGTGATGTACCACATAAACAAAATTTAAAAACAACAATCATATGATTCTTTCAATAGATGCAGAAAAGCAATCAATATAATCCAGCATCCCTTTATGATAAAAATCCTCAACAAACTAGGCATAGAAGGAATAAATCTCAAAATTATAAAAGACATATGTGATAAACCCATAGCCAACATCATACTGAATGGGAAAAAGTTGTTAGCATTCTTCTGAAGAACTGGAAAAAGACAAGGATGCCCCCTGTTGCCACTTGTATTCAACAAAATACAGGAAATGCTACCCAGAACAATCAGCCAAAAGAAAGAAATAAAAGAAAGCAAAATGGGAAAAGAGGAGCTCAAACTATTCCTGTTTGCAGATGATATGATTTTATACCTAGAAAATCCTAAAGACTCCTCCTAAAAACTCCTGGAATTGATAAGGAATTCAGTTAAATCTCAAGTTACAAAATTAATATACACAAATCAGTGTATATTTTTTGAGACAGAATCTCACTCTGTCATCTAAGCTAGAGTGCAGTGGCGTCATCATAGCTCACTGCAACCTCCAACTCTTGAGCTCAAGTGATCCTCCTGTGTAACTGGGACTACAGACCTGTGCCACCATGCCTGGCTAATTTTTCTATTTTTAGCGAGATGGGGTCTTGCTCTTGCTGAGGCTGATCTGAAACTTCCGACCTCAAAGTATTCTCCCACTCAGCCTCCCAGAGTGCTAGGATTACAGGTGTGTGCCACTGCACCCAGCCTATTTCCTGTCTTTTTGATAAAACCATTTAAACGGGGGTGAGATGATATCTCATTTTAGTTTTGATTTGCATTTCTCTGATGACTAATGATGTTGATGATTTTCATATACCTGTTGGCATTTGTATGTTTTCCTTTGAGAAATATCTATTCAGATCATTTGCCTATTTTTAATCATATTATTTGATTTTTACTATAGAGTTGTTGGAGATCCTTATGCATTCTAGTTATTAATTCTTTGTCAAATGGATAGTTCACAAATATTTTCTCCCATTCTGTGGGTCGTCTCTTCCCTTTGTTGATTGTAGAAGTGGATAACTTCCTAGACACATACAACCTACCAAAATTGAACCAGGAAGAAATCCAAAACCAGAATAAACTAATAACAAGTAATGAAATAGAAACAGTAATAAAAAGTCTCCCGTCAAAGAAAAGCCCAGCACCGGATGACTTTACTACTGAATGATAGCAAACATTCAAATAACTAATGCCAATCCTCAAACTATTCCAAAAAGTTGAGGAGGAGGGAATACTCCCAAACTCATTCTATAAGACCTGTATCATTCTGATGCCAAAATCAAAGAATGATACAACAAAAAAAGAAAACTATAGGCCAATATTCTCTGATGAACATAGATGCAAAAATTATCAACAAAATGCTAGGAAATCAAATTCAACAACATATTAAGAAGATTATTCATCATTATCAAGTGATCTGGATTCATCCCAGGGATGCAAGGATGGTTCAATATAAACAAATCAATCAATGTGATATATCAACAGAACAATGGATGAAAACTATTTGGTCATTTCAATTGATGCTTAACAAGCATTTGATAAAATTTAACATCCATTCATGATAAAAACTCTTAAAAAAACTGAGTATAGAAGAAATTTACCTGACATGATAAAAGCTGTATATGACAAACCCACAGTGAGTATCATACTGAATGGGGACAAACTGAAAGCCTTTCCTCTAATATCTGAAAGAAGACAAGGATGCCCATTTTCACCAGTGTTATTCAACATAGTTCTGGAAGTTCTAGCTAGAGCAATCATACAAGAGAAAGAAATAAAAGACATACAAATTGAAAAGGAAAAGTTCAAACTATCTTTATTTGAAGACAATATGATCTTATATTTAGAGAATGAACAACTCCATTAAAAAAAACTATAAAACTGATAAACAAATTCATTAAAGTTGCAGGATACAAAATCAACATACAAAAATCAGTAGCCCTTCCATATGCTAACAGTAAACAATCTGAAAAAGAAACGAGGGGAGTAATCTTATTTGCAGTAGCAGCAAATTAAATAAAATACCTAGGAATAAATTTCACCAAAGAAATGAAATATCTTTAAAATAAAAACTAAAATATTGATAAAAGAAATTGAAGAGGACACAAAAAATAGATATCCTATGCTCACAGATTGGAAGAATCAATATTGTTAATATGTCTATACTAAAAGTAATTTACAGATTCAATGCAATCCCATCAAAATATCAATGACATTCTTCACATAAATAGAAAAATATCCTAAAACTTATGTGGAACACAAAAGCACCAGAATGGCTGAAGCCACCTTGAGCAAAAAGAACAAAACTGGAGGAATCACAATAGCTGACTTCAAATTATACTATAGAGCTGGATCAACCAAAACAACATGGTATGCACATAAAAAAACAGACACATAGACCAATGGAACAGAATACAGAACACAAAAATAAATCCACACATCTATAGTGAACTTATCTTTGACAAAGCTGTCAAGAACATATATTGGGAAAAAAAGTCTCTTCAGTAAATGATGCTGGGAAAAGAAATTGGATATACATATGCAGAAGAATGAAACTAGACCCTTGTCTCTCACCATGTACAAAAATCAAATCTAAATGGATTGAAGACTTAAATCTAAGTCCTGAAACTATGAAACTTCTAAAAGAAAACATTCAGGTAATGCTTCAGGACATTAATCTGGGCAATGATTTATTGAGTGATACACCCAAAGCATAGGCGACCAAAGCAAAATTGTACAAATGAGATCACATCAAGATGCCTCTTTTATTATTTCCCAGAAAAGTTTCTATAGAATTGGTCTCCTTTCTTTCTTAAATGGTTGATAGGATTTACCTCTAAAACCATCTACACCTGGGATTTTCTTTGTGGTAGAAATTTTAACTATGAATTTAATTTCTTTACTAGATATACTGCTATTCAAGTTATTTCTTTTTGAGTTATTTTGTCATTTGTATGTTTCAAGAAACTTGTCCACTTCATCTAAGTCAAACTTATAGGCAATTATGTTGTTCATAATGTATTCTGTAAATGTTTATTTGATTCATAGTGATACCCATAGTGACTTCTCTGATACTGCTAATTTGTGAGTTCTATTTTTCCTGATGAGTCCGGCTAGAGACTTTTCAATTTTACTGACATTTCAAAAATACCTTTTGGTTTTATTGATTTTTCTCTATTTTTATAATAATTATTTCATTAGTTTTGCTCTTTTTTGTTATTTATTATTTCTTTTTTTCCAGTGAGTGTGCCTGATTTATGGAGGGAATTTGGGCCATTTATTTGAGAGCCTTTCCCTTTTGTATTATAAACATTTAATGTTGTACCTGTCCCTCTAAGCACTGCTTTAGTTGAATCTCCTAATTTCTGACACATTCTGTATTCTTTTTCTTTAAATCAATCTATTTTCCAGTTTCCTTCATGATTTCTTGTTTCATCCTTTGATGATTTGGAAGTGTTTTGTGTAATTTTCAAATAGTTGAGGATTTTTCAGATACCTTTCCATTACTTATTCTACTTTAATTACCTTGTTGTCAGATTCCTTGTCTGATTGCAATCCTATCAACTTTAGGAATGAATAACTCTATCTTGAACGTAATTTATCTTGGAGAATGTATTTAACAAAGAATGTGTACTCTTGCTTTTTTTGTTATAATGGTCTGTAACTCTCAATTAGATCAACTTGCTTGATTGTGTTGTTTAAATCTTCTATATCCTTACTGAGTCTGTTTACTTATTCTGTCAGTTATTGAGAAAGGATGTTGAAATATTCCACCACAGTTGTGAATGTCTATTTTTTCTCCCAAATTTGTCAGTTTTTGCTTCGTGTATTTTGGACCTCTGCTAAGGTGCACATACATTGAGGATTGCTAAGGCCTCTTGACAAATTGACCTATTTATCACTATGAAATGATTCTTTTCATCTTTGGTAGTACGTTGTACCTTAAAATTCAGTTTGTTTGATACTAACATAGCTACTCAAGCTTTTTTTAATTCCTGTTTTTATTGAACATTCTTTTCCATCTTTAACTTATCTGTGTCTTTATGTTTAATGTGGGTTTCTTGTTGACAGCATGTATTAGAGTGCTGCTTTTTATCCAAATCTTTCAATCTCTGTCTTTTAATTGAAGTGTGTAGATCATTTACATTTAACATAATATTCATAAATGTGAGTTTAATATACTATCTTGATATTTGTTTCATCATTTGTCCCAGCTTGTTTTGTTTTGTTCTTCATTTCCCTTTTTTGATTAATTTTTTATTATTCCATTTTCATCCACACTTTTGACTTAAACTCTGTACCTCATTTTATTTTAATAGTTTTTCTAGATTTTACAATATACATCTTTATCTTATTGCAATCTACCTTCAAATAATATTATGCCATTTTACTTAGCATGTAAGAACCTTAAAACATACGCTTCCATTTCCTTTCCTATTCTTTGTGCTATTGTTTGCATTCATTTTACTTTTATATAAGTAACAAATGTCCAAATATATTATTATTTCTCCTTTCAATAGTCAATTATCACTTAAAGAGTTTTAAAAATAAGAAATACATGACTTGCATGCTTACTGACATGTTCACCATTTTTGTCACTCTTCATTCCTATGTGTAGATCAAAATTTTCATCTGATACTACTTTCTTTCAGCCTTAAGAGCTGATTTTAATATTTATTGCAGTATTTAATAAATATATCTAAGTCTTCTGGTGGTCAGTTTTCTTTTAAGTTAAGCTTCTGTTTAAGCAAAAGAGTTTTTAGTGTGCCTTTATTTTTGAAAGATATTTTTACTTAAGAAAGAATTCCAAGTTGATTTTTTCTTTTTAATTCTTTAAACTAATTATGTCTTTGCCATCTTACTTGCAGAGCTTCTGACAAGAAGACTGCTGCCATTCTTATATTTGTTCTACACGTAGTGGTGTGCTGTGTCCAGCTTGTACCACCTTGTGAGAGCTGATTGTGTGCCTCAGTCCCAAACTCAGCATTCAGAGACCTCAGAATTATAAATTGAAACAGGCCAGGTTGGGGCTGGGTACAGTGGCTCCCACCTGTAATCCTAGCACTTTGGGAGGCTGAGGTGGAGGATTGCTTGAGGCCAGGAGTTCAAAACCAGCCTGAACAAGAGTGAGACCCTGTCTCTACAAAAAAAAAATAGAAAAAAATAGCCACACTTGAAGCTATGACTCAGGTGGGGCAAAGACAATATATGTAGCCTAAACATTTGTACCCCTGTAAAATGCTGAAAATAATAATAATAAAAAAAAATAGGATGGTGGCATGTGCCTGTAGTCCCAGCTATTCAGTGAGGCAGTAAAATCTCTTCAGCCCAGGAGTTTGAGTTTGCAATGAGCTGTGGTGACGCCACCACACTCTAGCTTCTAGCCTGGGTGACAGAGTGAGAGCCTGTTTCAAAATAAAAAAAAAAAAAGAAAGAAAGAAATAGGCCAGGTTGATACCACAGGAATCAGCAAACAGCACACATCACATTCTGCACCAGTCTCCACCCTGTCAGAGAGCATGTTGTCAAACATTTAGCAGCATATCATTATCTATCATAATATCTTCTTTCCTTAGGCTGCTTTTAAGATTTTTCTCTTATCTCTGGTATTCAGCAATTTTATTTTGATGTAGCCTTG
Source organism: Avahi laniger (assembly GCA_963575035.1). Lineage (NCBI taxonomy): Eukaryota > Metazoa > Chordata > Mammalia > Primates > Indriidae > Avahi > Avahi laniger. Next base: position 51,129 of record CAUYSK010027367.1, on the reverse strand, counting down.
TGTGTTTTCCTTACCTTTCTTTTACTTCAGGTTTGTTGCGATTTTTAGATCTTAAATTTTGCATTTTTTATCAGATTTGGAGTTTTTTCAAACATTATTTCTTCAAGTATTTATTTTTTTTTCTGTTTCCTCATCTTTTTTTCCTCTCCTCTGGAATTCTAATTACAAATATGGTAGACTACTTGATATTACCCTATAATTTACTGATGCTCTGTTTACCTTTCCCTAGTATTTTTTTCTCTCTGTGCTTCATTTAGATAGTTTCTGTTGTGATTTTCAAGTTTACTCATCTTTTTCTCTGAAGTATTTATTCTGCCATTAATCCTATCTGGTATTCTTTTCAAGTATTGTTATTTTATCCCTACAGGCTCACTATGCATTTTTTGTGTCATCCATTTTTTTTTTTCTTATCATGTTCTGGTTTTTCTCTACCTTCTTGAACCTATGGCAAGAACTTAGAATAGCCATTTAAATGTACTTTAGTGCTAATTCTATGATCTGTTATTTCTGTGTCTGTTTCTATTGACTGATATTTATCTTAGTCATGAGATATATGTTCCTTTTTCTCTACATACCTAGTAACATTTTTATTGGAATATGATCATTGCAGATTATATGTTCTTGGTTGCTTTATTTGGTTGTGTTCTTTTAATTGTGTTGGGTCTGATTTGAAACCAACTGGATCATTGAAAGCTTTATTTTAAACTTTGTTAGGGAGGGTCTAGAGCTGCCTTTAATATAGGAATAATTTAGCTCCACTACTAAGGAGATATCTTTGTTGGAATTTTATCAATGTCCCTTTTTTTATGAGGTGTTTCTACTTTGGTCAGACTATGAACAACTTTGAGCCCTGTATGAACATTTACTAGCACTTTTCAGTGACTATTTCCATGGTCTTGAATAGTTTCCTCTTATACATGAGCAGATCGATATTTAGCCAAAGAATCTCCGGTACTCTTTCTGTGTAGTTCATACCCGTCTGGTATTGTAGATGGCAAATTGTTGCTACCTTGGCCTCCTCAAACTCCAATCTCTCTTTCTCCCACCTGGTGGGACTCTGTACTTAGATTGGGTTCTCCTTTCATACATTGTTGCCTAGAAACTGATTCCATACAACGTGGCACAATCAAAGGGTTATTGTTGCTTTTCCCCATTTTTCAGCGATCACAACCTGTACTACCTATTGTCCAGTTTTGTAGGTGTAAATCCCACTCCTTTTACATGAGCACTGCAATCAGAAGTTAAAGATTAATTTGGTTATAAATACTGTGAAACAAATTATCATTATCGTATGTTCATTTTTGATTGTAGATAGGAAATTATTTCCTAATTGTTAGTCCCTATTGAAAGCACTCACTGATGCAGTGTTTTTAGTCCTTACCTACTTGTTCTTCAGGGCCTACCTTCATCCATTAATCATTCAATAAATATTTATTAAATGCTGGAGTATGGATTTGAGCAGCAAAGTATAATGTGTTTTATAAAGGAGATTGTGAATACTTTTTCTAAAGCACAAAATGAAATTCCTTTCTTTGTATAAATTTAAAACTTTCATCTTATCATCTTACTCGTTCTTTTATACTCAAGAGCCATCACTTCTAACCTTTGAAGGGGAAAAAGGCAGAGGTGTTCATTGAGTATAAATTTTTACTATCTTTGGAAAAAAGGACATAAACTGTGGAGAAATCTATTTCCACCTATGATTGTAAAATTTGAAAGGCAGTGGGAAAGATATATTGTCAAACAGACACATTCTGATTTCTTACATTGAAAAAAACCACAGAAGGTATCATGAGTCACATAAGGGAAGCAAAGATCACTGGCATAACTATCCATGGCACGAAAATCTATCAAATCTTTGGAAATAATAATAATTTATTTTTGTAGGTAGTAAGTCAGACTTTCTGTCCTTGGTCACTTTGTCGTGAGTGGAAGTAGGTAATGTAAAATATAGCACTCTCTTCTGTAATATACTTTCATACTTCTCTTTATTAGTCTAACAAATCTGCTCTCTTGGCCCTTTTGCTTTTTAGCTATCTAACTATTGTTCATCCTTGGAATTTCATTTTTTTCTGCTTTCTGACAAAGTTTTTATATCTCACCTTCAAAACTGGTGTTAAGACCATATCTCCTTTGGATGCCTTCTTAGGGCATGCCCACTGGTTTTAGTTCCCTTGACTTAAAGTATTTTGTTCATAATATTGATAAAACATATATACATAGTTGAGATATCCCAAGGGATCATGATTGACTACACATACAGGCACAGAATCACAAAAAGTGTATTTATGGTAAGCAATATTTCTTTAACAAAATAAATAATGATAAAGAGAATATATGTTTAGAGTTATATCTCTAGGATCGAAGGTTAAATGAAAGTCACTAAATTACTTAGTCTGGTATACATGGTTCCCCAGATTCTGATTTCAGTCCTTTCTAAGCATCTCCTTAATTTCTTTCTCACATGTACCAACACTATAGCTAAGTTTTACTTTGTATTTTCCCAAATTTGGGGCTTTTCTTCTTTTTCCTTTGAAGAATATTTTCACTCACTTCTGTGAAAGTGAAAATGAATGGCTCTAATACATTCTTGTTCATAAACCTTTCCTTCTCTCTTTAGTCGAAATTTTTCAAAATTATTGGTAATAGATTCTCAATTACAACTGTGATGTCTTTCCATACCCTGGGATAGAATTTTTCCAAGCTTCAGAAATTATTTTTGCTTAAAGCATATAAGTTTTCAATACCTTTTAGTAATTTTTACTTGATCCATTGAAGATTATTTTTCTCCTTGGAGAAGATAGGAACAAAATAAGCATCTTTTTGTTTTGTTTTAAGCCAAAGTCCAGGCTTATAAACATTCAGCATAAACTTTCAGCATGAGCTCCTACAGCTGAGGAGCTGTTATCTTTACAACATAAAGTTACAGTAAGACACAGAAAGACTTTAGCAGGCACTTATTTTTTGCAGTGTTTTATTATCAGCTGTGTAAACAGGTCTGGTAGGTTTGTTGCCATTTTCTATATTTCACTTTGGGTTAATTTAAAAATCCATGTATTTCTTTCATATGACAAATATTTATTGATTGAGAACTTATGAAACAAGAGAAATAATGTGCAAAACATTTTAAATTTTTTTGTGTGTACATTAACTCCGTAGTGTACCTGAAGCATCCGTCTGCTCCTCTATGATTAAGATGATGACACAGGAATGAAAGGAGAATTAAAGGGTTGATTGGTAGCTTCTTACAGTCAGAAAAGTATTTTGCAGCACAGTAATTGGTGGAAATTCAGGCATTTGTGTATGTGTGTGTGTGTGTGTGTGTGTGTGTGTGTGTGAGAGAGAGAGGGGGGGGGGGTAGCATGCACACAACAGAGTGTTTGTCCTTTAGGGTCATATATGGTTTGGGTGTTGGATTGAGTGTTGGGCTGTCTGTCACGGGGTCTGTTCTGTCGTGGACAGTAAGAAGAGTGTAGGGACGAAAACACAAAATAGAAATTAGCCTAATACAGCAGAGGATCAGAGGGACCAGCAGAGGTATGAGACTTGTGGAAAGCCGGAGAACGCTATAGGATCCTGACCTAGACCGAAGGATTGGGCAATCTGGCCTACTAGCTACTAAGTTTAGCTATAAGGACCAGCAGGCCAAGCAGCAATCTGTGAGGCAAGAACCATCACCCCAGACACTCAGGGAGCCATTACATGACCCCACATCCCTTCACTACCAGGAAGACACCTTAAAAATAATCAGGAGAGAGGGACAATAATTTGAAACTAAGCAGTTTTGACCAAAGAGTCTAAGCATTATCTAAAGGGGATTATTAGTGTATCATGTCAGGTTGAGTTCATCAGAATGGACATTTAATTTTTTGTTTTGTTTTGTGGGTGTACCCAGCAGTTAGTAATCATGAGGAAAAGCAGATTAGTTAGGGCAAAGTTAAGGAGCTGGATTTTTTTCTACAATGAGGAGAAGTATGGACAAATTTGCAACTCTGTCACACTTACTGTGACAGTTGCTCAGACCAGGATGATGACAGTGGGGAAGAAGAGATGCAGACATACTCATAAATTCTTTCTTCTGCTCTCTTCTTGAAACCCCAACTGCTGTTTCGCCTTCTCTGTCAACTTTGCTCTCTCCCCCAGATTTCCCTATAAATCTTTGTTACTCTTTTCATTTCTGCAGCGTAATAGAGGCAGGAAAGGAAAGGATTACTGTAATTTTAGGGAAACTGACTAAAATTGGATATTAAACATTACAGTTGTTAGAGACCTTTGGTTATTTGTTCACGAGGCCTTCTTTGCTGGTGTCTTTTCCTTAGACTTTACTCTGCTGACACTTCCAGGAGCTCTTGTCTTAACAGCTCGGCTCCTAGACTGGGCTCTGACGGCTACCTCTGATGAATACTAAAACTAACCCCTTACTGAGCTTTCTTAGACTCTATTGTTATCTACTGCAGAGATGAATGTCTGGGATTGCCTAAAACAAAGAAACAGTCTGTTGCGGTAATTTAAAAGCATTTTCCCATTAATGTTACATAAAACGGAGGCAGATAATGCCTACCTAGCCGAATTGTTGTTAGGGTTAAAGTCATGTGAGTCACAGTAGCTTGAGGAGGATGATGGAAGTGAAAATGGTGCTGCTGCTTCTCTTATGCTAATGAATTGCCACATTCTGTGCTTGCGGAATCAGGGAGGTTCAGATGTGTCTTGCAGGCTTTTCATTTTGTAGAGGTACCTTTGCAACTGCCAGAACCCCAGAAGTAACCATGTAGACTTGTGGTCTTGAGCTTGAATGAAATAAATTTGTGGGTGGCTGGCTCTGCCATTCTTCCCTTTCAGGACCTCCACCCAATTTACTCATCAACATGGGGGACACAGCTCTTTTTACCACTATACTTACAAGACAACGCATGATCTTGCTGTAAAGCTACCGAACTGTTTATAATAATTGGGAAACATTATGTCTTTTATTACTTTCTGACTTTCTTATCTACAGTCATATGCTACGTAACAACAGTTTGGTTAACAATGGACCACTTATAAGACAGTGGTCTCATAAGATTATAATGGAGCTGAAAAATTCCTGTTGCCTGGTGATGTCATAGTCTTCCTAATGTCACAGCATGACACATTATTCACATGTTCATGGTGATGCTGGTGTAAAGAAATGTACTGTGCTGCCATTCATATAGAAGTATAGCCCATATAATTATGTATAGTACATAATATTTCCTAATGAATATAAGCGACTATGTTACTGGTTTATGTATTTACCATACTACACATTTTATTGATATTTTAGAGTGTACTCCTTCTATTTATATATAAAAAAAAAACCTATAAAACAGCCTCAAGCAGGTCTTTCAGGAGGTATTCCAGAAGAGGACATTGTCATCATAGGATATGACAGCTGTGTGTGTTAGTACCTCTGAAGACCTTCCAGAGCGACAAGATGCAGAGGTGGAAGACTCTGATATTATGATCCTGACCCTGTGTAGGCCTTCACTGATATGTGTGCTTATGTCTTCATTTTTAACAAAAAAGTTTAAAAAGTAAAAAAATTAAAAGTAGAAAAATATAATATCCTTATAGAATAAAGATATAAAGAAAGGTTATTTTTGTACAGCTGTACAATGTATTTGTGTTTTATACTGTTATTACAAAATAGCCAAAAAGTTAAAAATTTAAAAGTTTAAAATTACAGTAACCTTTGGTTAATTTATTATTGAAGGAAAGAAAAAAAATTTAAATAAATTTAGTATAACCTAAATGTTTGTAAAATCTGCAGTATTGTACACGAATATCCTAAGCCTTCACATTCACTCACCACTCACTCACTGACTCACCCAGAGCAACTTCCAGGCCTGCAAGCCCCATTCATAGGAAGTGCCCTCTACAGGTACCATTTTTAATTTTTTATACCTGTCCTTTCCTCCCACTTTCCCTCTTTCTTATCTCTCTGATCTCTCTCACTACTCCCTATCTGGCCCACTCTGCTTGGTCACATTGTCCTCTTGGCTGTTCCTCAAGCATACCACGCCTACTCCTGCCTAGGGTCTTGGCAGTGGCTGCCCTCTTTGCCAGCAAGGAGCTTTCCCCAGATGTCTGGAGAGCTTGTTCCTCACCTTCTTCAACTCTCTGGTCATATGTCACCTTCTCAATGATTGCAATTCTTTCCCTCTTCCAGCACTGTAGACCCTCTCACCCTATTCTATTTTGTTCTTTTTTCCATAGCACTAGTCACCTAATATACTAATATATGTCTGTCTGTTGTCTATTCTCTCTCTCTCTCTCTCTCTCTCTCTCTCTCTCTCTCTCTCTCTCTCTCTCTCTCCTTGCTAGAATATAAGCTACATGAGGGCTGTATCTTTGTATGCTTTCTTCACTGTGTCCTCAATGACATAGAATAGGACAATCCTTAATGCATCAGAGACATTCCATGAATACTTTTTGAATAATAAATGTGTTAATATTCACATATGTTTCTTAGGGGATTCCCTATGAAGCCATTATCTTATAACAGTGTAGTATAAATTAGTTTACTTACTTTCCTAATTGATATCTAAGATGAGAAGAAATGAGATAAAGGCAGTACATTTCAATGGAAAGGTTTGGACATTTTTATGTGTTGGGGATGGATAAACCTAGGAAAGGCTTCACTTGTGAGAATCCACTAGTGGCCTGGGGATAGCTATATAAAATATGACGATGGGGAAGTAGAATGGAAGTGTTGTCAAGAGCAAGAATTCTAGCATTTCTAAAATAAATCTAGGTTTTCTCACAAGTTTGCTTAGGGTAAATCCTACATGAAATAATTACTCTCATTGTAATTTTCATCTGAATAGATTTAGTGGACCTCTGTCCTGAGGGTGGTCATTTCCACTAATGACAGCACAAAATATTTATCACCTTGATGAACTTACAAAGTATTATAAGAATTTATTCCAGAGCACATGGACCCTGCATAGTAAAGAGGGCCTTAGGGAAGTGAAAATAGAACTCACTATTTTTGACCAAACTTCATTTAATTAAAACAAAGCTGAGATAAAATAATTTATACTATGTAACACTCATTGTTTTAAAGAGAAAACATGATTATAATCTATTATGCGTGTGTGTGTAACTTGTCCACTATTATATTTGCATGGAAAATTAAAACTACCTCAATATACCAACATTTCTCTTGTTCTTAAGATCCCATTTTTTGTTTTTCTTTACCTTTATATGAATTGAACAAAGATTTAGTATTTAACATTCAGGAGTATTTCCTTGTCATCTGTAGTATTTCAAGCATATGACACAGAAAACCATATTTGAGGTAGGAAATTGACTAGTATTCATATCTAAGATAAATGGAAGGAAATATATCAAAATTCATTTAAATAAACTGTACCATGTGTTGATCTATGATGTTTTGACTTCAAAAGAAAATTATATCTTTATCTTACAGGTTTAAGAACTATATTAACACTGCAGGTTTCAGAGACATGATACAGTGCAATTCCTTTGGATTAACTTTGCTAATATGTCTTATTCAAGACTAAATAATAATGTTACATGTTTTCATCAGCATTGCAGAGTTGAAGATTAATGTGATGGTATTAAAGAAGAAAGCATTGTATCTTGGAATGCTGAAAGTTCTTATTTATTTTCTATCTTGTTAATAAAAAGAAACACTTTGGAGAAATCTGTCTTTATGCTTTAGGCCATAAGCTGATGACATAATAAAGACATGAAGAAACATTTTCCTCTGAGGTGTAGTGCTAAACATTTGGACAGGTACATCAAATATATTTTCTTTTCTCTCTTTTTAAATATTGATTGTAGAGACCACATTTGTAAAATACATGCAGAATAGTTGGAAAATAAATCTTAAGAACACAATTTCTCCCTAAACAAGAGCTTGTGAGTTCTTTTATTAATAGAGTTTATATGCATATAAAATGGTGGGTGTTATGATGCCTATAATCTGCTTTACAATACTTTAGCATAAACAGTGTGATATAAATGTGCATTAGCTAGCTTTAATCTCTACCTGAGGGGTAGTCTGTTACTATAATCCGGTATTCACACTCCAAGGTTGGTCAACTATCATTTAATTAGCAAGGCCACGCTCCAGAGGCACTGTTATAAGTGCTTTAGCTTGCTTTATCCTCAGCACCAAAGATTAGTTAATTAACACGTTAGCAATGGGTTTTCATTGGCAGGATTAATGACTTGTTAATTAGCATCATGGATAATATAAATGATTTATGGAGGTGAAATTAGTGGTTTAAAAATATTAGATTGGCTAAAATATTTGAGACATTTCTCATCCTTGCCTAAGTAAGATATAAAATTGTAGTGAGTCTTTTGCCCTTCATCTTTTGAAATGGCACCTGAGGCTTACTTCTAAATGGTCTGGTGTGCTGCTCTGACTTGGGAGGATTCTGATTGCCTGAGGCTGTCTGTCAGATTAACTGAATCCTACCTCTAGAATATTTTTATATATATTCCCTCCATCCAAGAGAAGATTTTGTGCAATGTATGGTTTAAGCACTTAAAAAGTCACTGAGCTTAGACTTTATTAAACTTACAGAACGGGTTTTAAAATAATTTTATGTCTGCTAATAAGTACATGTTTTTGTATGGGTATGTTTGCTTTCTTTACGATCTAGTTGTGAATATAAAAGGATGCCTAAATCACCCTTGCTTCCATTTACGTATTTACCTGTTGCTATGATCTGAATGTTTGTGTGTATCTCAAATTAATATGTTGAAATTTTAGCCCCAAGGTCATAAGGGCAGGTCTCTTTTAAATGGGATTAGTGTTCTTATAAAGTTGGCCCAAGGGAGGTCCTTTGCCTTTCTACCATGTTAGGATACAGTGAAAAGGTACTATCTATGAACCAGGAAACAAACCTTAACTCAATACCAAGTCTGCTGGCACCTTGATCTTGGAGTTATCAACCTCCAGAACTGTGATAAATATATTTCTGTTGTTTATATGGTATTTTATTATAGCAGGCTGAATGGACTAAGTTAACTGTTAAGTAATTTATTAATTTACTGACAACTTCAACAAAAGATGATTAAACATCAACTATATATTAGACATTATGGTCTTTGCTGGGGATATAAAAATGGAACAGATGAGGTCCTTATAAGGAATTCATGTTTAGTGGGAAATACACAAACACACTCAGATACTTACGGATAAATGCAGAATGTTACCTGTGGAGCATTACAGAGAGCATATCACCCAATTAAGGAGGATCAGGGATTTCTGCGGAAAATAACTGAAACCATAAGATAGACAGGGTATCCCAGGGGGAGGTATTGAATAAAATAAGCAGGAGTAGGTAAAAGAATAATTATCAAGGACCCCTGCCTTCATGATATAACAGAAGAAGGACAAGAAAAGAGGAGGAAACATACAGAGGGTGATCAAGGTGGCCTTAACATTCCCCTCAGCTTGACTGAACTTTAGACAGGTTTTTTTTCTCACTCTAGGCCCCTAACTTCACTTTTCATAGAGCATTTCCTTTAGAAAATTTGCAGTCGTGAATTCTTTCTCTTCTCCTTTGAAAGTAAATCTTGCATAATCCAAGAATTTCTCTCTCAAGAACCTGAAGGCCATCCCTTTGAAATATAATCATCTAATGAGCTAGTGCCCCTGTCTCCCATCTCTGTGGAAGGGTAGGAGCCTAGCTTCAGTAAGCCCCAATGGGCAAACACAGATGGCCTGCTCACACTGCCTTCCCTTTCTTCCTAACATGCTTCAGTTCTTTTCTATTAGCTCACACCAGCATGACAATCTTCCTGGCTTTTGTTTCAATAGAGTTGAGTTCAATATTTCTCCCCTATTGCAATAGTCTTGAATAAAATTTTGCCTACTTAATTCTGTCTGGTACAATTTTTCTTTGACAAGAGATAGAAAATCCAAACATGGGTATGTTTACAGAGACATAAGGGAGGGAAAGTTGAGGAAGTGATCAATGCTGTCAAAAACAGTAGAAAAAGTCCAGATAGTGACAGGCTGAGAAATGTTAATGGATTTGGCAATTAAGAGTTTGGGTTAGAGTTAACTGCTAGACGCTTAGGAAGCACTTGATAAATTTTGTTGAGCAAATGCAATAATGAATTAGTAAATGGGAGCTGAGGGGATGGAAGTATAACATGCAGATTTCTTTTTGAGAAGATTGGATAAGACATAGAAAAATTATCTGGGCAGTATCTAGAGTGGGATGAAAGGCTTGGGAAGAGTTTTTCTAACAAAAGAGACTTGAGCTTGTTTGTTTGTTTTCAGGTGAGGGGAAGGACACAGTAGAGAGAAAATAAAAAAGTTGTATATGGAGAATGAATGATGGCAAAAGAACAAAATCCTGAAGGAGGAAAAGAAAGAAGGAGAAAGGGATGAGATTTGGGTAGAGAAATTGGTCTTGAGCAGGAAGAGGACCATTTAATCTTCTGAGAATTGGATAAAAGAACGATGACTAATGATATAAATAAGAAGGGTTTGAGGTTGAAGGTAATCTAGTGTAGTGCCCTTGATTTTCTTGATTAAATGAGAAGATCAACTTCTGTAACAGAAGGTGTGGGTCTTGAGTAGTTACTTAGGTGGAGGAATTTTTGATGATCACAAAATCTTTGGTGTAGCCTTGGGAGGAAGTGACTGAAGTGAACTTACGTGAGAATCATTTAAGTAAAGACAGCTCAGACGTTGTGAGAAGAGATTGTTGGAAGTTATTCTAGGGGTTTAAGTAAATACAGTGTATAAAAATAAACCTTGAAAGAATCTAGAGAATTCAGTGAATGAGGAGTACAAACCTGCACGTAGCAGAAATGACATTAATAGCTAACATTAGAATATGCCAAGAAGTGCTCTAAGTGTTTGATATATGTTAACTCATTTAGTTCTTTATAACTCTATGGAACAGGTATATCATCTCCAATTTTCAGATAAGGAAGGTGAGTCCTAAGGATGTTATATAATTTGTTAACATTATAAAGCTAGTATATACTAGACATGTGATTGAACTCAGTCATACAGTCTGGCTCCAAATCCTGCTCTCCTATCATTTTGCCATTCTGCCCACACAAGAATGGAGGGCAATAGTCTGGAAGTGGTAATGGGAAACTCTACCATCAGCACCCTGGAACTTGCAAAGCCTCCCTGGAGAGTTAAACGTAGCAGTGGAAGCTATTCTTTGTAAAGGTTGAGTACATAAGGGGGCTTATTTGTAACAGAAAAAGGATTCTGAATAGCATAACGGGAAGACATAGGGGAGATGAAGCTTATAACAGTGAAACATTGGATATAACCTAAATATCTTTCAGCAAGGCCTTGATTATATGAACAATGGTATAATTGTGTAATGGAAAATTATGCAGTAATAAAAATATAGAATATTTAATGACATAGAAATACTTAGGATATATTTAATGAAAAAGTTGGTCACAAAACAACATACTGTCATCACTTTTACAAAAAAGAAATTTATTTACATATCTCTGGTTGTGGACCAACGACAGAAGAATAGAAACTCACTCAACAAAGGGAGTGGGGGAATTGTTTTAAAGATAAAATGAGCAAATGCTGGGACTCAGTTATCACCATACCTTATGGGAACCAGTACTAAGGAGACGCTGGCTGTTGCTACTCTATTAATAATCTCTCTGCCTTTCCAGGACTGCATGGTCTCTCTCCTTTCTGTGTTCTGTGCTTCCTTCTGTCTCCTCCACCCTCTCACACATAAATCTTCTCTGCTCATACAGCATGTTAAATGTCAATGGCAACTGCCATTATCATCATGAATCTCCCTGGGTCTGAACTCAGATTCTTGAGGCAGAGTGAAGAGAATGAAATTGATTTTGGGCCAGTCAAGATTTATCTTCTTAATCCAATCAGGATTCTTTCTGTAACCAGAAGCATGGGGTCACATGGTAAAGCAACACCTTCAATTCTGCCCCATGAGCCAGGGCTATGGGCAGGGAAAGTTTCTAGAGGATGTGATTCTGGATAAGACAGGCAATGAAGTGTGCCATATTTGTAATCAGTGTGTATTTCTAAATGTTGGTATGCCTGGGGAGGGGTTTCATTTTATTCTTTCCGCTTTTTTATTTTTCTATGTTTTCTGCAATAAATATGTATTTTTTCATAATAATAAATATTTACCAAAAGAAATATAGTGGGAGGATATAGGAGGGGAAAGTGCATGGCAGTAAAGGAATGTGACCAAGAATGTTGATGGTGAAGGTGGATTAGAAATAATGCGCTTCAAGTAGTGTGATAAAATTTATTTATGGATAATAGAGGATCCCAGGTGATGTCTGATTGAGTCTCAGGAAGCTGATGAGGCTGTCTTGAGATTTCTGAAAAGTGACAAGGGCTCTACTTAGGGTGAAGGTTTGAAGGAGTTATATTTTCTATTAAAGAGTATCTGTTTCATAAGAATTTCTAAAGTTAAAGCCAGTGATAATACAAAGGCTTGCCTATGCATATGTATTCTCATATTATCATTGTAAAGCATTTTATGTCATTCTAAATAAAATGTTTTTTAAAACAAATATATGCTTTTGCAAAATAAGAAAATAGACTTGAGAATCTGAGCATTTTTCATCAGGATCCCTGATGATACACCATTTGGGGATATAGATGTTTTCATTAGAGTTACATTTTTTGTTTGGTTGTTTCTACTGTGGTGATTACACGGAATCAACTGTGATGTCCCTGTGTGAGAAACATCATAGAGGAGTGGAACATTAGTAAGGGATAAAGTGTGAACTATCTTAATCAACTGAGCAGAATAATTGGAGGATCATTCCTTAGTAAGAATCTGAATAGGACTGCTAGAGTCCTGCTGTGACTGGGAAGAGAGACTTTTGGAACCATAATAAATACTATTTAACACATTGTGAAGCATTTTTAAACCCAGATTTTAAAAATTTATCTTTTATTTTTGTATAATACTTTGCCATTTAAAAGGAGAATGAAAAGTTATTGTTAGATCTCAAAAAATACAAATATTAAGACCTATGACAAATGTTTAGATAGGCAACCTTGATCATTTTTTTGTGACATTCTTCTCCTTTGGTATGAATACTCATGCATGTATAGTTCCTATGTAACATAGTTTTTCAGATTCATCTAGGTGGCCAGATCTCTACCTGACCTTTGTCCTATTTCTTGGACATTTATTCTCTTCTTCCACTAAGTCTTCCAGTCCTCTGCTTCAATGTTAATTCACCACCAAAAAACATTTATTGAACACCTTATAAGTGATCAATGGTCCTATACCTGGTACCCAGGAGGCAAAGATGCATCTTTGACTTCTTGGACTTATGAACCTGGTGGGGGAAATATATTATACACAAGGAAGATACACACAATATTGTGCAAAATTGCTAAGTAGAAGAATGTTGCTCTCTGCTATGAGGCACAGAATAAGGAGCAACTGATTTACCCTGGGAAAGTAAAGGTACTGTTGGCTCTTAAATATGGTAATTGTATTTCCTTGTTTGCCTTGACAGTGTGGGTTAAGCTTATTGTCTCAAAGTAATTATTAATAGCTATCTCTTTTACCATGAGAAGTGTCCTGGCAGGAAAGTTAAATTACATGATCATCCTGCTCTTAAAGGATGAACTTAAAATGTTGGTTGGATCTAGGTTACCAAAATACACATATGCTTAAGTAAGCAGTTTGAATTGTATTCTACAGGTTTGGGGTTTCAGCAGGATGTGATGCTTCAGAAAAGACAGCTCAAGTGGTACTGTGGAGAATGGATTGGAAGAGAATGCTTGAAGAAAATAATTTAAGTGGTTATTGCAGTAGTCCATGTGTCAGGAAACAAGGATGTGAATTCAGGGAATGATTCTGGGGCTAGAAAAAAAGGAAATCAAGAGAATAACAAACAAGATAAACACTCCCTTGTTAGTTATAAGTTTACATTGATATGTATGGTTTATTATAGTTTAAAATGAATACTTTTGTTTTTCTAAATTATAATATTATATACAATCATAACTTTTGAGTTCCTGTAGTTGAGATAGTTGTTCCAGTGTGGCTAACCGAGAGTAAATTTTGCAAGTTTATCTTACAGAAGACCATATTCAACTCAATACAACAATTTTTTTTATTATATGTAGAAGCTCTATAAATTTTAACTCTCAAAATTAACCAGTAGCTTAGTAAAAGGGATGACCAAAAGCAAAATAATTTAAACATATTTAATCTGTAAATTAAAACCTAAAGGTTTATCAATTTGTTCATTTCCTTCCTACATACTTGAATGTAGAAGTCTCACCATTTACTTCTCAACAGTCTTCAGTGGCACTGAGTAGGCAGCTGCTTAACACATGTATGGGAGTCATAAATCCAGCTGTTTTCATTTGCCATTACCCAAGTTCCTATAGTAACCAGTGACATTCAGTGCTGACTTAATGGTTCACACTGAACTAAAACTGCTTTTGCTTTTACTCAGATGAGTTTCAATTGCTTAATACCCTCTAATTTCCTACCTTTTACATCTTTTCATTCTGTATGCATCCTGTTTCAATTCATCCCTCAACGTGATTCTTAGTTTGAAAATGTAGCAATCACAGTTTTCTGAATATAATCACCTAATTCAGATGTAGTGTTGAAATTCACCAAGCAGATGAGCACATTTTAGAGACTCCAGATTCCAACAGGTTAACCAGAAACAATTCTCATAACATGGGTGGTACCTTAGAGTTTTAATACATCTATTTTAGCTGGATCACAGGAAATTTAATTGAGTCCTGTTGTGAGATAAATGATCATATTTTAAAATAATTTTAAATAAAACTGATTTTTTAGAGCAATTTTAGGTTCACAGGACAATTGAGCAAAAGGCGCAGAGATTTCTCATATACCTTCTGCCCCTACACATGCAATAGTCTCCCCTATTATCAACATCCCCCACCACTGAAACATTTGATAACAATTGATGAACCTGCACAGACTCATCCTTATCACTGAAAGTCCATAGTTTAAATTAGCGTTCTCTCTTGGTATTGTACATTCTATGCATTTAGACAAATTTATAATGACAGGCTTCCACCATTCTAGTATCATACAGAATAGTTTCACTGTCCTAAAAATCCTCTGTGCTCTGCCTATTCATTCTTCCCTCATCTCTCCCCTCAGCAACTAATGTTCTTTTTAATGTCTTCATAGTTTTACCTTTTCCGGAATGTCATATAGTTGGAATCAAAATCAAGTTCTTTATCATGACTTGGGTCTTATCTCAAATTTCTTCTCTTGAGAGAGAGCTTTCCTAAAATAGCCTCTAATAACTTTATTCAGCTACTTTGCTTAATATAAGCCTTTTATTTATTTTTATAATATTTATCACTAGCCAAAACTACCTTGTTTACTTATTTATTGTCTCCCTCCTTCCATTAAATTCTTACGGAGGGACCTTGCCTGCTTTGTCCATAGTTGTAGCCCCACTGCTCAAACAATGCCTGACAAGAGGTAGGGGCTCATTGGGTATTTACTGAATAAATGAATGAATGAATGAGTACTTATCTTTGCAAGGGTGTTGTAAGTGAGGCACTTGACACAAGGTAGATGCTTAAATGGAAGTATCTAGTCTTATTGACCATTCAATTATTATTTGCTCTTAAAAGTTGTCAAGGGGTTATTCCAATGCAGAAATTAACATACTCAGAAACAAAAAAAAATCTTTGTAAATAAACCCTCCACACGTTAACTTATTTGGCATATGCCATCTGTTTTTCTTTGGAATTGTGACTGATACATACTTTTTGTTCACCAGACAAAAGATTGCTTGTTATTTTTAACATTCAGCATTGTTTTTTTCTGGTATAAATTTTTAGGAGCTATTCTCTCCACATCCAGGTCTGAATAAATGCTCTTTCCTTGGTTGTTTCTCATATACATCCATCATAGCACCTACAGCACTTTATTACATCTTAGTGTTAAAGTATCAGTAATCTTTACTAGACCACGTCCTTGAGGAAAGGGCTCGTGTCTTATTTGTCTTGGTATCTATAACACCAGGTGCAATACTGATCTTTCAGTGGTTACTCAGCTATTGCTTATTGTGTGAATGACTCTGAAATGTGTCAAGTACCATATGCATTCCAAGAACTTGTATTTTTATCATGATTGCCAGTACCTCAAATCCAGGCTCACAATGCTGACTTTAGAAATTTTAGTGGATTAGCACTTATTTTGAGAAGGTGATTGTCTTACTCCATTCTGCACTGCTATAACAGAATACCACAGACTGGGTAATTTATAAAGAGTAGAAATTTATTTCTCATAGTTCTTCAGGCTGGGAGGTCCAAGATCAAGGTGCCAGCAGGTCAGGACCCTGGTCTTTCTGCTTCCAACATGGTACCTTGAACAGCGGATCATTTGGAGGGGAGTTACACCATGTTGGTACATGGCAGAGAGCAGAAGAGGGAGAACCTTCTCCTACAAGCCCTTTTGATAGTGGCGTTAATCCATTCAAGAGACCTGAAGATCTTCCAAAATGCTGCATTTCCCAATAACCCCATCCTGAGGATAAATTTTCCAATACATGAGTTCTGAGGAACATATTCAGACCATAAAGTGATCATTGACATGTCTCAGTGCTCCAATATAAGTGAGCAATGAGCATGGCGCCCCCTAGAATTCATCCCCAATTCTTCCCTCTTTCCACTCCTATTTTTACACTTGAGTATTTTTTCCATTCCTGAAAAAAATTAGTATTTTCTAAAGGTACCCTATAGACCACCTACATCAGGATCACCTCTGGTGCTTGCTAAAATAAAAGCTGCTAGGGTACCTGCCAAACCTGCCAGAAGGCTTTAATGGTATTATTGTGGGAGATACATTGAAATATTTTTATGCTTCCTAAGGACCTATGTGTCGGTGGCTCTTAGTCTATATATTGGAGTCCAACCTCTCTTTTTGAAAATTAAGATACAATTCACATATCATAAAACTCACCATTTTAAAGTGAACAATTCAATAGTTTTTAGTATATTGACAAGATTGTGATAACCATGACAATTACATGAAAAATATCTGAGGCAAGTGCTATGGAGAATTCAGTTATGTGGGGGAGACAAGAGATAGATTAAAAGGATTAGACATTTGCTGAGTGTTTTTTGCATGTTCACATTAGATACTGTGTGGTTTTCTTACTTCTTTTTTTTTCCATGACAGCCTACCCCTGAAATGACTTTCAATAGTAACACTGAAGATCTCTTTGGGGAAATATTAATAGTTCACATTGGGGGCTGTTGATGGGGGCAGAGGATAAGTATTGTTTCAGATTTACAAGATGAGTCATCATTCAATACATGATCTTTGTGGTATATGGATATGGCAGTTACATTGAAAAACATATTAGAAAAGAATGATCCACTCAAAACAATACACTTCTAATGAAGTCCCTGTGGCTTTCAGGCAAAAGAACTGCTTTGGGCAGTCTCCTTCCTGCAATCCTTAATACAAATTGTGTGGGAGATTGCTCCCTGTATTGTAAAAGGTGAAGACGGGTCTCATTAGACTCAATCTCTCAAGTGCTAACAGCAGTCTCTATAGACAGGTGTAGTGCATTAGCTAATGGCCCCCTCACCAAATGGAACTGAACAACTTTCATTGATAAGAACTCTGAAAGCACAGCATAATGCTGTCTTAGGTCAGTAACATCAACAAAAATAAAATTCTTACCTTCCACCCTCAACTTTATTATTATTATTATTATTATTATTATTATTATTATTTTATTTCAGCATATTATGGGGGTACAAATATTTAGGTTACATATATTGCCTCTGCCCCACCCAAGTCAGAGCTTCAAACATGTCCATCCCCTAGACGGTGTGCATCGCACCCATTAGGTGTGTATATACCCATCCCCTCCTCCCCACCCCACATGCCTGACACCTGATGAATGTTACTACTCTATGTACACTAATGTGTTGATTATTTAATGCCAATTTGATGGTGAATTCACATGGTGCTTGTTTTTCCATTCTTGTGATATTTCACTTAGTAGAATAGGCTCCAACTCTATGGATTACCTGTTTCTTAGTATTTGTCAAATTACTGGGAGGGGTGCTTCTATTTAGTTACTTCCTTTCACAGAGTTTCTCTTCTTACACGTTTGAATAACAAATGGATGAGGTCAAAATACCATTGAGAGTCACAGAATGATGCCTCAAAGCCACAACAAGTTTGGGATTTTGAAAAATGCAGCTGAGATTCTAAAGGTTGTTTTTATGGCACAAATTAAAGGGATGATTTCAGTATAGTCTGAATTAGATCAATTCATGAATAAGTGACTCATGTTTGATAAAAATTGGTACTTTGTAACACAGATGCTTTTTTTTGTGCCATGTATTAATACGTCAGCTAGAGAGTTTTCAAATCTCTATTTTACTATTGAAAGCTACTCTCTGAGTGAATGTCTACAGAAGTGCTCACTTTGAAAAACAAGGCTGATTTAGTAAAACCAGATTCCCAATTTATAAGTGATTTTTCAGTCAATTACTTGACTAAATGAAATAATTTTTACTAAATTGATTTGGTTATAGACAGAATTTGAATATCAAAAGCATTCCCCATCTCACTGGTAAACATTGTATTTGCCCCTGGTATCTTAATAAAACCCTGTGGAAATTTCCTCTTTCCTCAACTAGTATATAATGTATTTAGGCCAAGATTGCAAATTCCAGCCTGAAGTGAAGGTTATTTTTTTCCACCCTCCCCAAACTTATATGTGCCTCAGGAGGGAGGATTTTAATGAAAGCACCTTCTCAGCCTTAGCTATTGCATCCAGCCCGACACTGGAATACTCGTAATTGGCAAGTTCAAAAATTTTAAATCATGAAAGATTTACATGAATGATGTAAGGTTTGAAATGTTTTATGGCATGTTCATTCACACTAAATCAGCCTTTGCCTTTTTAGACTTTTCTTTCAAGACACTTATGCAAATCCCAAATGACAGGAATGGATTTAAAATGATTTTCAGCATCTGAAGATTAGCAGAAAATGACAGACTTATGAAGTACTGCACTTTTTCAAAGGATGAAAACTTCCAGACATTGTGGGTTTGAGCAGACTGGAATGAGAATAGATAAACAGATTAAAGCTATTAATTTCACCTTTGTTATGAAAGCAGCTCAATTTCTTACTCTCAGGATCTCTTCACATTCCCTCTGTGGGTGTCGGGAGAAGGAGAATCCTTGGCACACATACTGCTCTGCTCAAGGGTTTTATCACCTGCGTTCTCCATGTTCTGTTGTATTGAACTAAGTAAGCATAATAAAGTTTTACATATTAAGCAAAAGCTTTGTGGCAAAGATCTGAATTTTTATGTGATGAATTTGACACAGTTCTCCACAGAAGTTGACTTTTCTTACAAAAGAGTAAAAAACATTCTGCTATTTTTTTGACTGTTTAATAAGTACATGATTAATGGCATATCAATGAGTAGAACTTGTTTATTGGTTCTCCTTCACAGGTTTTAGACATTTTATCTCCATTTCCTTATATTAACTACTTCTATCAACAGGCTTAAGGGGTACAAAGGGCACAAGTGTTTGGGTTCGTTCATTAGATTATTTGAAAGTCTGGTGGAGAATATAGAGAAATAGGTAGGCAATTATAGTAAAACATGGTAATTGCTATGGAGAAGAATTACAGCTATAGTGGTTCTGGTAGATTGTATTTTCCAAAGATGACTGGACCAATATCTTCCATCCTACCTGTTCTTCTGTAATTTGACCTTGACCTCCCCTAATTCTCCTTCCCTTGATTCTGGTCTGGTCACAGTGACTTTCTTGTATCCAATAAAATGAGACAGAAGTGATGCTGTGTGGTTTCTGAGGCCAGGTCAGAAAAAGTATGACAGTTTCTGTCTCTGACTCTTAGAACCCTCACTTCCTGGCTGCTTCCTCTCAGAATGTTTCCTCTTTGAACCCTACACCTGTACTTCCTTTTTACCTGGGCAAGTGGTGTCCCTGATCAGAGACCTGTGCTTCACTCAGGATGTTATATGCTTTGAAATGCCTTCTTTGGAATTTTGTAAACTCCCCTCTAGTGCCTGGGACTGGCTTGGGCTGGCAATGCTGTCTGGACAGGACACCTGCTATGGTCTTAATGTTCATGTCCCCCTAAACTTCATGTGTTGAAATTTTAACCCCCAAGGTGATGGTTTTAAGAGGTGAGACCTTCAGGAGGTGATGAGATCCACTTTCCTATACTCACTCACCCACAGGAATTGTTATACACTGAATGTTTGTGTCCAGCCCAATTTGTATGTAAAAATCTAACCTCTAACGTGATGGCATTTGGAGGTGGGTTTAGGAGGTGATTAGGTCACGAGAGCAGAGCCCCCGTGAATACGATTAGTGCCCTTATAAAAGGGACCCGAGGGAGCTTGTTCAGTCCTTCCACCATGTAAGAACACACCAAGAAGTCTCTGTTTTATGAACCAGGGACCTCACCCGACACTGAATCTTCCAGCGCGTTGATCTTGTACTTCTCAGCCTCCAGATCTGTGAGAAATAAATTTTGTTGTTTATAAGCCACATGGTTTATGGTATTTTGTTACAGCAGCTCAAACAGAGCAAGCCAATATGTCAGGGTAGAGTGGATTCTGTGTAGACCCCGTCCTGTTTCTCTCATCCTCTGCACAATATAGGTTGACCAGATACCCGAGGAGTCACGCCTAATGGAATTGCCTATAGGAGCTCTGTGCCTGGGCCGGTTCCTAGGAGGGCAGCTTCATGAGCAATATATTCTTGCTGGTCTGTGCTACATTTCTTTTATGGGAGATTAGGCTTCCAGAATGATGTTCCCATGCTAATTTATGTTGACTCCAACTCACATTGGACACAAGATAAGCCTAGAACTCAGGGGTAGTGGCGGTCCCTCACTGACTCTGGGGCTTGAGTTGCCATCCATGTTGCAAATGCTGAGCTGGATAAAAAATGGGCATTTTTGCTGCCAATAAAATTGCTCTTCTCACTGTGTCTACAGCACTCAGTAGAAAATTATGGGAGAGCTGCCCATTCTATGTGTTTGCATGAACAGAGAGATGTATACATGCACACACACACACACACAGAGGAAGAAAAAAAAAAAAACCCAAACCATTGTCAAGTGATAAAGCAACCAGTAGATCAAGACTCAAAGGTCTCTCCAAGGTTGAATAATGAGTAAAGTATTGGCAACTGGGTCAGAGGGCTGGAAGAAGATGCAGAACTTAAGAGAATGTTTGCATTTATTATTTCAGTGTCAAAGGATGTCAAATTTAAGACTGTGGGCATAGACACAGATGGTTGAAGAGAAGTGAAGTGGAAATCACTGAAATTTCTAAGGAAGTGCTGGGACTCACAGTAGTGGCTTCAAATGTAGGTACACTTAAAATAGAAACCAAAATTAATTATGCATAACTAGATATTTATATATGTTCTTAAATCTAGACAAGGGGCAATCTCTTGTATCAGTCTTAAAAGAATTTAAGGGAGATGCAGCCAGTTAGCCAGAATCCTGAAATTTGGCATGCAAGAAAAGCTCTAAGGGATTTTATCTGTGGATCAATAAATACAAATATGTTTCAGCTATGTTTTAACTTACGATTTAAATAATATTTCTGTATTTGAAAATGAAAATGAATTTGGGAATGGTGTTTTATTCTCAATGCGATTTTTTAGTTTGTACCCTGAACACACACACACACACACACACATATATATTGTAACAATAAAGCTTTTTTCTCCTGACCTAACTTCCGTCTCAAGGTCCATGTAACATTTAATTCAGTAAACCATTTTTTGTCCTTGGAAACTTTTGGTGACTTACAGAAACCTTAGTGTGTTAAATCAGTTTTTGTAGGGAATGTCCCATATATTGTTATTAACATAATACTGTTTTTCATTAAGAAAAAATCATTTCCAAATAGTAACTCAATTTGGTAGCTAATGATAAGTAATTAAACACAATGTAGGAATGAATAAAAATTCTAGTCCTCTACCAACCCCCAATTCTTCATTTTCCTTTTGGGTAATTTGGTGGTAACATACCTATATTTGTTACAGAATTGAGAGAAACAACAATAAAAATAACACAATTTGGTTCTTTCATCTAGAAAGTACTCAGATATGTACCTTATTACACCTAGGGAGGCATAGTTCCTGTCTTTTATGACCTAATGGCTGATAATTCTGTGGCTAACAGCTCAAAGGTGGGAATAATTGAAAGCGATTTCTATGCATTAGAGAAATGATCCATTGAAACCAAGATACATTACGGTTGGAAAAATTCTGAGGCAAAATAACTACAGAGTAAGTAAAGACTTTCTAAGCCCAAGTATAACATAAAAATACTTAGGAATTGTAATAAGATACAAACTATAATCGAGTCAGCAACACTAAGGTTATATCCGGAAAAGCAAGAAGGATAAGATTAATTACAAAGAACATGATATGTCTTTAGTTTTACCAGAGAACACATTCTTTATGATTATTAAAAAGTTTTATTATTTCTACATTTTAAATAAGATTGAAAAAATTGTTAGAGGATGACTTGTTAAATTTGTGAAGAGATTTAAATTTTAGGTGACCATACATTCCAGTTTGTGTTTATTACTCTGGCTTAACTATTTGTGAATGATAAATTATATGGTCCCTCTATTTCATAACCATTTTCTCTTGCATAATGAAAATGGTTATGAAGAAGATATTCAGCAGCTTTTCTCCATCTCCCAGTGGTTCAAAATAAAAAAGTAAAGAAGATAAGAAAAGGATAAAATGCTCTTTTTCTAGCTATAGTCTGACCATGTGACACTTCAGTAAAACCCCTCCACGCCTTCATATTTACCCTTAGGATAAAGTTCAAAGAGTGTTGCATGGATTACAGAGCCCTTCGTGAACCTAACCCTGCTTACCTCCCCAGGCTCATCTCTTTAAATGTCTTCCCTCAATCTAAATGCCTTGGATACTTTTTCAAACCAGCATTCTTGTCTATAAGCTTAGAACAATAAATATGTCCTGCTGGAATATTCTCTCATTCCACTCCTCCCACTCTGCACTTCATTTTATTAACTCCTAGCTGCCATAGCAGACTTAGTTCACGGAGGACTTCCTCCAGAAAGCAATTCCTGGACCACTAACACCTGGGATAGGTGTCGTCCATCCCAGGTCATCCTAGAACTTTATCCTTACTGTTGTCATGGCATGCATCCCAACATGTTTTAATACCCTGCTTACTTTGCTGTATACCTAATTAGACTGAACATTCCTCAAGGACAGGGACTGCTGTATACTCAGTGTGTAACTTAGTTCTTTGTACATAATAAGTGCTTAATGAGTATTTGCCGAATTGATTTGTTGAATTAAAGACACTCCAGTGTTACAATTCTCTTGTATTTACACAAATAGCTGGTCAGATTGGAACAGAAATAAATTTGTGCAATAATCTGTAATTCTGGGTTAATCAATCATAGAAGCTTCTAGGACTCATCAAGTCTATGTTTTTACAGTCTGAACTTTGACTTCCCCAGACAATGTTTATTTTACTTTTTCTTAAAAGTTCTGAGAATGGGCACACCACAACTCCATTGGCAATATTATTGCATTGTTATAAGCATATTTGATATTAAGAAATTCACAAGAATTAACTTTTATAAAAATACAGGATCTTAATTAATTCTTCAATATTCCAGACAGTTATTTCCTCAAGAAAGGCAATGGTTTTCAGTGTAACAATGAATTTGTTATTACAAAAAGCCTATTCTGGTATTGCAAAAGGATGTCATACTACCAAAGTATATGTATTGGCATATACAGCCAACAATGTATTATTCTATAGTATAGAAAGGGGAAACCTACACACAGGGCTTATGGCCATTAAAAATGGAATCAAATAGAATATTTCCAAACACATATTAATTCATCTATCAATCTATTAATTTAATAAATGTCATTAAGCTCTTTATTACATATCTGTAAGATCCCACGTTAAACACTGTGTAAAATACAAAATATAAAATGTGACCCTTTCCAAAGGGTCTGTATTTAAAAATGGCATTTTAAGTACTAACAAACTAAGTACTTTAGGGTATCATTAAAATTTTGCTTTAAGATTCAGATGATGGTATTGATAATATGAACAGCAAAGCTTAATAGGCCCCAAAAGGCCCAACACAGAGTAATCTTGCTTCCATGAAGTAATCATCACAGTTAAGTATAGCTTCCGAGGTAATTTTTAGGCTCACTGATTTTGAGAACCACGAAGACATTAATGTTTAATTCCTTTCATTGTTATGTGTCACATTATATAATAGTATTCTTTATTTTGAGGGGGAAAGGCATTCATCCTTTTGGCAGCCTTTAGATATATCTGTTCTTGAAATACTCTTTTCAAAATCAATGAAATTTTAAACATATGGCTACAAAGAAAACCAATGATACTGAAATGCATTTGTATTCATGAATTCCTTGAAGGTCTCCAGGTTAAGAACCCTGGTGATTGGGGTCGAAGACAGTTTGACAGAGTAGAAGTGGGATACAGTCATGATGGGTACTATGGGTTGAAATATGTTTCCTCAAAATTTATATGTTGAAGTCCTGATTCCCAGTATTTCAGAGTGAGACCTTATTTGGAAATAGGACTGATGCAGATGAAATTGGTTAAGATGAGATCATACTTGAGTAGGTTAGACCCCTGTCCCAAATGACTGATATTCTTATGAAAAGGTCCACACACAGGGAAAACAACATGTGAATATTGGAGTTATGCTGCTACAAGCCAAGGAATGCTCCTAGCCAAGAAGCTAGGAGAGAGGCCTGTAAGAGATCCTTCTCTGGAGCTTTCGGAGAGAGCATGGCCCTGGCAACACCTTGATCTTGGACTTCTATTCTCCAGAACTATGAGATGATAAGTTTCAGTTGTTTAAGCTACTCAGTTTGTGGTATTATGCTTTGTTATGGCAGCCGTAGCAAACTAATAGAATAGGGAAAGGAAGATGATCATTCCAAAATTCTTGATTAGGCTCTAGATTGTTATCATATAGAAGTAACAAATATCTAAGATTTGGTTGCCAAGAAACATTCTGGAAGTGGAGGGGTAATTATGAAGTAAATAAGTAATGGTTAGAGAAATAATATGGTTTATGGAAAATGGGTTTGGTCTTAGAAAGACTGGGGTCCAAAATACAACTCTGCTGTTTATTATCTGTGCCACCTATAATATAGTAACCTCTCTGAGCTTTAGTGTCCTCATCTGTTGAATAGTAAACATAATAAATTTCTGTGCCCTATAGTTAAAAGATAAAGAGATAATATCTGAAAACAAAACAAAACACCTTCAAACAGTGCTATGTACTGTAGTAAGTATTCAATAAATGAAAATTTCTATTAGTATCCATTATTATTATTCCACAATTAGTGTTTGCATCTGTAATGATTCCCTTATAGAAAGCGAGCAAAACCAGTTTTATTATTGCTTTTCCCCCTTTGTGTTACATGTACGAAGCCTATAACCTGCTTGGTTTGGTAGCTAGAAGAGACTTACGAATGTATCATTATAAGCCTTACCAGGCAATTTATTGGTATATAGAATTTATGGTTTTATAAGTAAACAGTTTATAATAGTTTATAATAAATAATTTATTTACAATCCAATGTAGTACTGACTCATCCAAGAGAACAGGTTTACCAAATCAAACATTTCTAGTCTAGAAATGTCTAATCATAAAACATTTTTCTTTGTGTCCCAGAACATTTTATTTCATATATGTAGATGGACAGCAATCCACCCAAGAACATTATCTTTTGATAATAAAGATAATGCTTTCTTGTTTTAGAAATTTAAAAAATATAAAGAAGAAAAATCACTATTCACCACAATAGCTATAGATTAAAAAATGATTTTGATGTACATCCATGTGTGTGTATATATGTGTATGTCTTTGATGAAAAATGAATAAATATGGCTCAGTCTGTCCAAATTTCTTCTAATTTTTCTTTTTGAAAAATTTTTATAACCTGATCATGAATATCATTTTTTAAAAATGACATTTAATAACTTCAAATATGTGTCTATTTATTTGTATACCCCATAATTTTTAACCAATTCTATATTTTACATTTACATTGTTTTAAAGCATTAAAAACCATTGAAGTGAATATTCTTCAACGTAATTCTTTATGAATAACTCATTATTTCCTTAGAATAGATTCCTAGAAAGTTTGAGATATCAATAGGCCACATGAACCCTACTTTTAGGTGACTGATAGGTAAAAAAAAAAAAAAAAAATCCCAGAAATCTTATTTGGGACGCATTTTCAACATAGAATCTATTTTGATTAAGTTCAGTGAAAAATAAAACTGTGGTTAAATAGCCAATAGACATATGGATACCAAAAATCAGGCTTCCTGTTTTAGTGTTTTATAAACAAGTTTGCCTGGATCCCAACCTGCCAGAAAACATGATTGTCTCATTATCATCATCATCATCATATTATAGCATTTAACATTTGTGTGAAATGTTATAATATGTGCTTTTGTGTATTATTTTAATAAATCCTATCAGAAGTCCTTTGTAATGGATATTACCAGATCCATTTTACATAGGCAAAAGCAGTTTAATAAACAGTAAGTAATTTTGTAAAGTCCCACAGTAAATGGCAGAATAAGTTGAAAGTCAAGCCCAGTGCTGTCTTTCTTCAGAGTCTAGTCTCTTATCCACTATGTCCCTCAACCTTCCCAAACTTTCAAGGATTCCCACGATTCTCAAACCTATTCACAGTTTAGATCAGCTATAATCTCTCTTAATTAGGTACCTCTTACATCTTCCTTGATTTTTCTCCCATGGGAAAGTTGTATTTCTACTTTTGGGATGGCACTAGCTTGCTGTTAAATACCTGAGCCCTGTTAGTATGTGACAGGGGCATTTGAAAGTCTCCTCATTTGAGGATAAACTATGGCAAATATTGCCATGCCCATGTTCCTAATGGTTCTTGGCAAAGACATTGTGTTCTAAACCTGCGGTTCCCAACCCCTGCGGACCAGTACCAGTCAGGTCCGTGGCCTGTTAGGTACTGGGCTGTACAGCAGGAGGTGAGCAGCAGACTGGTGAGCAGGATTTCCTCTGTATTTACAGCTGCTCCCATCACTGCATAAGCTCCGCCTCCTGTCAGATCACGGCAGCATCAGATTCTCATAGAAGTGTGAACCCTACTATAAACTTCTCATGGGAAGGATCTAGGTTGCATGCTCCTGATGACATGAGGTGGAGCTGAGGCCATGATGCCGGCACTGGGGGAGGCTGCAAATGCAGGTTATCATTAGCAGAGAGGTTTGACTGCACAATAAATGTAATCTGCTTGAATCACCCCGAAACCATCCATCCCCCCAATCCCCGGTCTGTGGAAAATTGTCTTCCATGAAACCAGTCCTTGATGCCAAAAAGGTTGGGGACCACTGTTCTAAATCCTTTCATACTCATACCTTAGGGCTAATCCAGAAATTATGTAATTAGAATTTATTTTAAAACATCACTGATGATGCCTGGGGCAGAGAATACACGTTTTTATTTTTGGTTCATCGTGAAGAGCATATGTGGTTGTTAAAATCTTGTGAACTTGATAGCTAACCTCATTATAATTCCCAGAAATCAATGTTGAAAGAAAATATCCAAAAGATCAGACGTGTTATACAGAGGTAATTCCTTTACAATGACTAAAGTCAGGCAAAGGAAAAAAACATACATTTGCAGAAAAGTATTTACATAATCTTTCAATTTTTAAAACATGTTAGGAGATATATGAATATGTCTAAATAATGCTAAAACCACAAATGAAGCTGTTCACTTTGATTAAAAAAATTAAGTGGAGAGTTCGGATAATTAGTCCACCTTTTAAGAATCATTTCAAGATTATTAGACAGATATTTACATTCAATTATTGAAAATATATTTTATCCAAGACTTAGAAAATAGACTAAAAGAAACATAATGCAAAAGTTTGAAGTAGCTTTCAACATATTAGACCCTACCTGCCTCTACTTATTAATATAAAGTTTACGTTCTTGTTCATCCATCAGGCTGGTTTTCTAAGACAGAACCGAGGTCAAGGATAAGGTGTAGAAGAAGAAGAAAGCTCAGAGGAGCCTAAGATTTGGTCAAGGAGAGAGTCTTTGTTAGAGTTCAAAGGTCATGTGTGGAAAAATTCTGTTATTTGGGTGTCTAGGAGGTCGTCATAGGGCAGTGGACACCGTGTGTTTCCTCTATAGGAAAATATATCTGTATTGTTTAACATTCCTTTGTTACATAGGGTCTCTGTTGACTATATAGAGAGTGGATGTTTATTGCAGTTGCAGCTCAGATGACACCTCAACCAGGAAACCTTTCTAGATCAACCCTAACCAAAATATTTTATTTCTAGAAATACCTACAGAACTCTATTTGTTTCTGAACCTAAAGTTTTGGGACTCATAACTTATTACTATGTACTATAGCTTGCAGTATGTGACTTATAATTTATATTGGATAAATCTTTATCATTTCTTCTTGATTTAAAATTTATTGGATTTTTGGTCATTATAGGACATATTTGTAATCCCAGCAATATTTCACAAAATTCCTTAGTCACAGCAAGTACGAAAACTCCTATTTCTCCCTCCCCCCATGCATACAAACACACATCCGTGTTTAAACTTTTGCTTTCCAGACTTTAAGATCCTATAGGCTGTAATATTCAGTGCATTGCATTTGAAAAAACCAGGATGGGTGATGGTTATTGTGATATTCATGTTCAATATACCACTTGGCAAAAACTAGCAAGAGATTAGAGGTATAAGATTTACTTTTTGAATTAGCAGTTAATGGGTGAACTATCTTTTATATTTCCAAAGCAGCCGGGTGCAGCTTTATGTGAATTAACCACAAAGGGAGTTTGATTTTAGTTTTTACTCTTTTAGCTTTGTTTAAAATATATGGTGGTTTCACCTGAAGGAAAGTCTGTCAGGGTTGATTTCTATTGAGTGTCTTGAAACTAGAGACCATTTTTGGCACATACGCATAACTCATGATGCAAATTATTTCTCGATAAATTTTTGATCAATGAAATTGAAAGTCTTGGATTTTTTTTCTGAATGATACTTTTTCACAACTAGAATATATAGTTATAAAAGAAATACATATTCATTATAAAAAATTTGGAAATTAAAAAAATATATATACAAAGCATCTAAAATACCAATACCAAGTTAACTACTTTTAAATTTTTTATTATTATTTTCTTATTTCAAAATATTAAGGGGGTAAAAATGTTTTGGTTACATGGATCGCTTTTGTAATGTGTGGATCACAGCTATAGGTGTGCCCGTCACCCAAATAGTACCCACTTTTAACATGTTAGTGAACCTATTTGATTTTTTTGGTAATCTTATATATTTTGGAGCTTTCATTAATATATATATTTTTAAAAATAAAATCATTTTGTATGCTGTTTGTAATGTACTTTATATTCAGTTAATAATATGTTCTGAATACTTTCCTAAGACATTGAATATTTATTAGTTTATAAGATGCATAGTATTGCACTGTATGGCTATAGCACACTTTCTTTAGTCAATGACCTACTTTCGGAGATTTAATTTATTTGTTAAAAATACTGTTTTGAAGAATTTCATCACTGAAAAAGATTTGGTTATGTCCCCTGTAATTATCTTAAAATATAACCCTAAAAGTGAAATTTCTGGATCAAATAAATGCATCTATTAGATTCCAGAATAAAGATACTGATTTAAACTACTACTAATAGTGATAACGATTGATAGATTCTTAAGATTTTAAATATATGTGTGTACAAGCAATGATGGAAAATAATGTATACAATTATATATATGATATTAGATTCACTTGCCTATTCCTTATTCAACCTTACAACATGTATACTTTACTGTCTTACTTTGTATATGAATATCAGCCTGCCTATTCACTTCCTTCTTAAATAAGACTGATGAATGTAACTTACCAAGTAATTTAATAAATATCAATATTCAATAAGAAATATTTTAAAGACATTTAGGCCGATCAGCTCTGTTTTAAAATAACTTCATGAGAATTATATTCCTTGATTTTGATATGAATATTCACTCTGGGTATTTATTTTAATCAGTTATCAGTAATTGCTATTTGCACGTGAGCTTCTGCTAAATGAAGGTGTATAAAGTACTTGTGACTTTTAAGTTAAATCTTATTTTTACAAATAACCTAAAACAAAGTTTCTAAATTACAAAGCATTATTATAAAAAATCAGTTGATGATTCAAATAGATTAAAAGTAAAAACACAAATAATTTAAAAGTAAAAGGATAGATCAAATAATATTTAACAAACAAAACTATGTGTATTTTTAACTTTAAACATGTTATATGAAAGGGCAAGAACATAATTTGAGACTCATTTTGTAAGAAAATATGATCATATATGCAAAAGAAAGTCTCAAAGGAGGAATAGTAAAATGTTAACATCCATGCAAAAAAAAAAAAAAAGAGAGAGAGATGGGAAAATATATACCATGCTAATACTAATGAAAAGAACGTAGCTATACTTTTACCAGAAAAATTAGGTTTCGGAGCAAAGAATATTAGCAGAAATAAAGGCTATTGTTTTGCCATAACAAAGGGGTTATTTATTCAAGAGGACGCACAATCCTAAATCGTCATGTACCTAATAGTAGAATTGTGAAAACCTGAAGGAAAAACAGAACTGAAAGGTAGAATAGATAAACCCTCAATTATATTCAGAGACTTCAATACCGTTCCATAATTGATAGAACAATTAAAGAAACATCAGTAAGGACTTGAAGTCGAACTATCTCACAACCAAATGGATATAATTGACATTTTTTAAAACAGCCCTTTAGAATAGCACAATACTCATTCTTTCAAGTGTATATGAAACATTTACTAAGATAGACCTTGTTATTGGCCACAAAACAAGACATCTACATAGTATGCTTCTAGATAACTCATGGGTCAAATATGAATGGAAAGAGAAATTAAAAAGTATGTTGAGCTTTATAAGAATTAAAACACAAATATATCAAAATTGTGAGATATCAGTAAGCAGTGATTAAAGAAAAATTTATAGTATCGAACATCTTTAGAAAAAAAGGTTTTAAATCAATGTCTGACTTCAGCTTCTATTTTAAGAAGCTAGAATAAGAAGGGCAATCTTCTGCTATTGTAGAAGAAAGGAAATAATATCAGAACAGCAATCAGTAAAATAGGAAACAGAAACACAATAAAACAATCAATGAAATCAAATGTTTCTTCTTTGAGAAAAATCTATAAAATTGATAAATCTCTAGCAAGATTGATTAGAAAGATAATAGAGAAGATAAAAAGTACCAATATAAGGAAAAATATAACTACAGATTCTACAGATATTAAAAGGATAGTAAGGCTTCTGAACACATTTTTGTGAATAATTTGATAGCTTAGATGTCTTTGAAAGACACAAACTACCAAAATTCACTCAAAAAGAAATAGATGATCCAAATAGCTCTATTAAAGGAATTGAATTTGTAGTTAAAAACCATTTTACAAAGAAAACTCTAGGCCTAGATGGCTTCACTGGTGAATTCTGCTGACAGTTAAGGGAAAAATAATACCAATGCTACTTGGGCTCTTCCAGAAAATTGAACAAAAGAGAATACTGGAGAGAAAATTGATTTCTCTTTTATTATTTTTTGTAATTTCTTTTTCCTTGCTTAACACAGAAGGTAAGGAGAGAAGAGAAAATTGATTTTTGACAAAGGTGCGAAGGTGATTCAGAGGAGAAAGGTTAGTATTTTCAACAAATGGTGCTAAGAAATTGCAAATCTGAATGCAAAAAATAAATCATAAATCTAAATATAAACCTAAAACTATGAAACTTCTAGAAGAAATCATAGGACTAAACCTTTGCCAGCTCTAATTAGGCACATATTTCTTAGACATGACACTAAAATCATAATAAATAAAGGAACAAATTGGTAAGTTGGAGTTAATAAAATTAAAAACTTCTGCTCTTTGAACTATATTGTTAAAGAAATGAAAAAGCAAGCACAGATTGGGGTAAAATATTTGCAAATATTCACATGCCTGGTAAAGAGTTTGTTCTAAAATACATGAAGAAATCTCAAAACTCAGTAACAGGCAAACAAAAACCCAATGTAAAATGGGCAAAAATTTGAATATATCCTTCACATAAGAAGATATACAATGGGAAACAGGCACATGAAAAGATACTCAGAATCATTAGTCATTAGGTAGATGCAGATTAAACCACAATGAAATATCATTAAGCACTTACTAGAATTGCCGAAATTAAAAACATTGCCCTTATCAAGTGTTGGTGAGGACGTAGAGGAACCGGACTTTCACACACTGCTAGAGGGAACATAAAATGGTACAAACAATTTGGAAAAGAATTTGGCAGTTTCTTAAGAATTTAAAAATATACTACATGTGATTCAATCATTCTACTCTAGGTATTTACCCAAGAGAAAAAAAAGCATATGTCTATGTCTACACAAATACTTATATACAGTTGTTCACAACAGCTTTATTTGTAAAATCAAAAACTGGAAGCAATCCAAATATCCAACAACAGTGGGATGGATAAATTGTGGTGCAATTATCCTTGGAATGCTACTCAGGAATACAAAAGGAATGAGATCAGGCAAAATGGCCCACACCCGTAATCCCAGCAATTTGGGAGGCTAAGGTAGGAGGATTGCTTGAGGCCAGGAGTTCAAGAGCAGCCTGGGCTACATAGTAAAACCTTATTTTTACAAAAAAATAAGACGAATTAGCTGGGCATGGTGGTATACACTTGTAGCTCAGCTACAAGCTGAAGCTGAGGTGGGAAGAAGGCTTGAGCCTAGGAGTTCAAGGCTGCACTGAGCTATGACTGCATCACTGCATTCCAGCCTGAGTGACAGAGGGAGACCCTATCCCAAACAAACAAACAAACAAATAAATAAATATCATTGTTACATACAATAGATGATACTGAAAATAATTATGCTGAAGGAAGGAAGCTAGACTAAAAAAAAGTATATGCTGTGTGATTTCTTTTATGTAAAATTCTAGGAAATGTAAACTAATCTATTATGGTGGAAAGCAAAACAGTGTTTGCCTAGGGAAGACAGGAGGCAGAAATGAGAGGGAAGGATAACAAAGGAGTATGAGGAAACATTTAAGGGTGAAAGATGTGTTCATTATTTTGATTGTAGTAATATTTTTATGGATGCATCAATATATCAAAATCTTTCAGATGGTACACACTAAGTATGTATCTTTTTTTTGTCAATATGTCTATTATACCTCAATACAAAATGATAAAAAAAAAATTATGTACTTTGATTTTGATTTGAGTAATTGCGCTGGGCATTTATTTTAATTACCAGTAGCAATTGTTATTTTCATGTGATCTTGTGCTCAGTCTAATTGTGTAAAGTACTATCTTACAAGTTTAGTTTAAATCCATTCTTATTATAATAAGTAACACTATACCAACATGTCTCCATCGCAAACAACTTTGATGACTTAATTGATGATTTGATATAATGAAGAAAATGATATGAGGACATGCTTGGCTTTTAGATATCTCACTGCTGTTTGTAATTTAAATTAACATTTATTTCTTTTGGAATCTCAAAATGTTTTAAATGTGGACATGTCCTGGACAAGTGTTTGTAAATGATTAAGGTCATCCGTGTATTACACAGTTAATCCTAGAATATTTCTGTGCCTAGTAAATGTGTTTTATGTGGAAGAGGGCAAGATATTCCATAGTGCCTGCTTGGCAAATATGAGGAATAGAGTGTCTTTTCAAAACATTCATAGGGGGATGGGGTATTTCTTAGGAGGGGTGATTTACAAACTGACAAATCTAGGACAGTCTCTTGAGCTCTGCACATAACAAGAGTGAGGCACTGACCAGACTCCTGCTGTCCCTCCTTTTTAAAGAAGGAGAGGATGAAGATCCTCTGGGCCAGGCCAGGCAACGAGGTTGGTATGATGGGCAGCTCTTGACTATTGTTGAAATACCAGCTTAAGTTCTTCTATTTCACTACACCTTGATGGTTGAGTCTATGTGATTTTTTTCTGTCATGTTTAATTTTATTTGAATTAAATGTAGACAGAAAACTTATACAGAGCATGAATCTTATTTTGAGAAAGTGGGTTATCAACTTCTCTTAGATTGAGTGAATGCCCACAGTTTGTTAGGCATATCTGGAAATAAAAATCTTTAAGATTTGTACATTGTAGAAATGTCTGAGGAATATTTTTCTGAGCACATTATTATTCTTTTCTTGACAGCCTACTAAAGGTGACACTAGTATTGCTGTATAGATGAGGCTGAAAACATGATATAGAACTGCTTTCTGTATACTATGCACAGCTGACATCTGTCATTTGCTTCTTTCTGGTAGCTGCAATCTGAGTATCTTGTTGAAGTTTGTTCTGAGCTGTGGCTAAAAAATTTCCTTTATAGTTGGATGTCATCTTGATTTTTCTATCACTGTTTTCCACAATTGCACCAAGTTGCTTGAAAATGTTAATCAGTGACTCATAGAAAGCCTTTCTTTAACCTCTCCTGTTTGCGATGACCTCACTTTGGTTTATTTACGCAGTATCTGTTAGGCTATCCTGTGTTTTTCTTTGAAATGTTCAGTCACATTCTGGGGAGCTGTGTGGTGTGATCTGGTGTGCTAAAATGTGCTATTTTCCCAAGATTCATTAGAGCTCATCTTATGTTTTCATAGGAAGTGGTATTAAGACAATGCTCAATATCTTGAAATTGTTATCTGTCGTAGGTTCAGGTCTCACGGTTGGATAAAAGATGAGAGATGCTGGTGATTCATAGACTAAATTAGTTCTGAAACTTCTTGTCAGGGCTATGTTAGATTTCCAGAGGACGTGCTAACTTTGTGATTTTGACCTGAGACCACAAGTCTCATTTGATTTTTCATTTATTCAACAAATATTTCTTAATTGTCACTTTGGGTCAGGTACTGAGGTTCAGTGTAGAATAAGACAAAACTGTCATTTATTATGGGGACATCATCTAGTAATCATTTTAGTCTGGACAATATCTTATATATACAGGTTATGAGTTAAATCATGTTTCCCAAAATATATATTGGAATCGTAACCCACAGTACCTTAGAATGTGACCTTATTTGAAAACAGGGCCATTGCAAATATAATCAGTTAAGATGAGTAGATGGGCCCCTAATCCAATATGACTGTTGACCTTATAAAAAGACAACCATGTGAAGACATAGAGACACAAAGGGAACACCAAGTGATGACAAAGGCGGAGATTGGAGTTATGCAGCTGCAAGCCAAAGATTGCAAAAAGATTGCCAGCAAACCTCTAGAAGCTAGGAAGAGGCAAGGAAGGATTCCCTACAAGTTTCAGAGGGATCGTAGCCCTGCCAACACCTTCATTTTGGACTTGTAGCCTCCAGAACTGTGAGGCGATAAATTTCTGTTGTTCAAGTCACCCAGTTTAGGGTCTTCTGCTATGGTACCTCTAGAAAACTGATACAATATGCCTGCAGTCCCCAACCCCTGAGCAGTAGACCGGTACTGGTCCATGGCCTGTTAGGCACTGGTCACACAGCAGGAGGAGAGCAGCCATGATGTCCTTGTTCTCATAATGTCCTTTGGCTTCCATAAACTTCATTCAACCTTTCAAAATTATCATCTAGTCCCATATACTTACCAAGAGAGTATTTTAAACCCACTTTTGTATCATATTCCTTCTCTTGGACTTATATGTTTGATCTCCATTTCCCATGTGATTCAATCTAATTCCTGTGGCCAGTATCTGAGTTTCTTTAAAAATTAATGACACCTCTGTACACTTCAAATCATCTCTTGAATCTTCTCCGTATGTCCCTACAGCTGTATGCTGTTTTTCCTGCTTCGATCCATAAAGTCTTCAGGGCAGTCCTGTTTCCCAGCATCATCTTTCAAGACAGGACTTTTATTGAGTTTTGTCATATCTGGGAAATTATTTAATTTTCTATAACTTAAGTTTTCCTCATCCGTAAAGTGGAATCTACTTCACTATATGTTTTTGAGAATTAAATGAGAAAATGCAAAAAAAAAAAAATTTTTGATTAATTGTTCCATGGTAAACACTCAGTAAATTGTAATGGTTTTATTCATGTCGTCATTATTTCTGTACATTTGCCAAGATGATCATTTTATGTATATAAATCTTATTTCTCTTGTTAGAATTTAAGATTTTTAGAGACAACAGTCAAGTCTTCAACTTCTCATGACCTCTCCATAACCACTGTTTCAGTGTTGTCAACATAGTATTAAATTAAATTCTGTATTTAATAAATATATGGAGATAATTTTTTAAAATAAGGAGGGTTAGACCAAGAGATTTAGTGGAAGCTGTGTTTCAGATATTATTCTTTGTATCCTTACTAAGATGTGTACAAATTTCAGATTTGTATTATAAAGAGGATCGTTTTATGCCTCATTAGGGTACTATAGCAACATTGAAGCTGTTTTGAAAACAATGTGATCAGGACATCTACATAGCAGCTACAGGATGGCTAAATAATAAATATATGCACTTGCCCACGTCTCTGTTTTTGGTCAGATGGTATAAATGATGAGAAGCACCTCATCAAGGTATAGTTTTGAAAGAGTTCACTTTCTAGAATATCATGATTGTCGTGATCCACAATATAAATATTTTTCCATAATTAAAGAAAACAGCACAGGTCGGGTGCGGTGGCTCACGCCTGTAGTCCTAGCACTCTGGGAGGCTGAGGCGGGTGGATTGTTTGAGCTCAGGAGTTCGAGACCAGCCTGAGCAAGAGCGAGACCTCATCTCTACTAAAAATAGAAAGAAATTAATTAGACAACTGAAAATATATAGAAAAAAATTAGGCAGGCATGGTGGCGCATGCCTGTAGTCCCAGCTACTTGGGAGGCTGAGGCAGGAGGATCGCTTGAGCCCAGGAGTTTGAGGTTGCTGTGAGCTAGGATGACGCCATGGCACTCAAGCCCGGGCAACACAGTGAGACTCTGTCTCAAAAAAAAAGAAAAAAAATATTGATCAGATTACTATGTTTTCGAAGAACTTAACACGTATATCTTGGGTTTTGGTATTTGTCCAAATGCAGTTATTCATCACTGTTTCAAAAGATCAACTGAAGGGCATACTTCCTTCAATAGAAAATCCAATGTAATTTAGAAAATGACCTGACTTCCTCTAGAGGCTCCTAAAATTCTTAGAAATAGCTCCATATGACTTTCCACTTCTTTTGGTTAACTTAGAAATTTAAGATAAATCATATTCAGTTAAAGAGAAGCTATGACTTCCCTATGTCCCAGTGACATACTAGACATGTATGTGGCCTCCCTAAATCCTTCGCTTACTGGCAGGAGAAGACTCTGACTTCATAGATACTTGCCAGTATCCTGTTGGTTAGGGTCTATGGGTATCTGGAAAGCTATAAAGCATGGTATCACCTTTTGGATCTTGGTGACAAGAAAGGAATAAAAAAACCAAAGTGAAATAGAATAGTAGATGTACTTGGTCTATTTCACCATACCAAAGATCTAAGGGTTTATAAGGGCACATGTTAGCAAGCAACAAGCTTTTTGCTAATCTCACTTTACGAAATCAGAACTCTAGCATAAGTGCCAGGGTTGTCTGAGTGTTAGCTGGGACTCCCCATATGTGGGCAGGAGAAGAAAGTCATTTGTGTACAAGATAATGTAGTCCCACATTCACCAGGTTATCAGCTAAAGGAATTTGGTATCTTCTTTCCTACACTGAGAAATCAGGCATAGTGTGCTTGCCATCCCATCATAGATGGTGAGAACCAAACAAATACAACATTGTTTTTCTTTGTGGCATAGGACCTACATAGCACATCCCATCCATGGGCTATTTGGCGTCATTAGGCAATGCCTGCTCTGCACCAGAGATCTAACTAACCCCTTCTGCTCTTAGCTTTTTTTGTTTCCATGAGAAGCTTTTCATTGGTCTCCAATTTCTTCTGGGCCATTTAAAAATTTTTACTCTATACAAAGGTTCATCTTCCCTTTATAAACCGAATATTGAAGGACTGCCCTGATGCTCACATTCCAGGGTTACTATATTATGTTGGATTTTTCTTGGTTGTAAACCTTTCAAGGGACTTGGGTTCATCTATGTGATTTTGTGTGGAATTTTCATTATTCAATGATAACTGAAACCAGGGAAAGACATATCTTGGTTTAAAGTCTTTGAGAAGATAAGAGTCCAACATTATTTCCTATGAATGAAAATGGATTTTGGGTTCTTTTTTTAGATACAAAGCTGACTTCTCAGGAAGTTGGATAGCCTTGAGAGACTAAGCAGGTTAATAGGACCTAGGCATTGTCTCTCTACTGCTGTATTATTTATTGTTAGTTATATTCTGCTTCTTTCACAAAAGGACTTGAATTAGGGACAACTGAAGTTGATAGGGCTTGTCTTTAGTTTCTTTCCACCTTGCTTTCTGCTGCTTCTTTCCCTCCAGGTGCGCCGCCCCCCACTGGTATCTACCTGGTCTGCCCTCTTCGAAAAGGGGCCTGTGCCCCTGAGGCACATCATCTTCCCCTCTTCTAATCAAAACCCCCTTCCTAGCAAGTCTGAAATCAATCTGAACATTCTGATTAAAGTTATTCATAGGAAATTAAAGTGACCAATAAATTTAACTCTAGGGAGAGGTGTTTGTATTTTAAAGCAGTAATTTAGTTTTGATCTCAATCATTGACACTGAAGGGGGTCAGGGAATGCTGTAGCTGGGAGCCTCTGTCCCCTCTGTAAGTCTCCCTCAAGCATGACATGGGGTGGGCAGAAGCCAGTGGGTCCTTCTCTCCTATATCCTCATTATTGTCCCCATATATTTAGGAAGAAACCAAAGTTTGGGAAAGCTAATTTCTTTACCCAAGTTTCCTCCTAAACTAGTGAGGACAATAATGGTACCCACCTCACAGGGTTATTGTGAGGATGAAATTATCTGTTGTACATAAAACACTAAGCTGCCTGGAAAATAATAAGTACACAATTTAGAAAGTGCTTGATATTGTTTATATTTACAAACTGATCTCGAAAAGGAAGGGAAGAGGCCAGTGCTAGGTATCCTCAGTGTCCCTTTCTAGACCTTTATGGCATGTGATACTGGGTTTCCATTAATGCTAGTGTTATGGACTTTCCTTTAAAATAAATTTAAGTAGGGAAGGTAAGTTGATGTAAAGAAAGTCATTAGGTATCAGGTATGAGGTTGTATGTGGATATGGCAAAGTGGTGATAAATGTAAGTGAATGCCTACTTTAGTGATTCCTTATTGTACAATAAGTTCAAAGCCCGTACTGGGGTGGCCACTCTATTTCATATTGCACCTGCCTTTCCCTACTCCCAGCACTCCTGACCCCCTTTGGCCGGTTCTACTTTTTCTTTTTTCTATAGGACTTAGCACCTTCTAACAAACTATATAGATGTTATTTTTACTGTTTGCCTCTCTTTGCTAGAATATAAGTTTCCCCAGGACAGGAATCTTCTTCCGTTATTGTTCAGTAAGTGAATAAAGTATCTATTAATAAAACAGTGCCTGGTATGCAGTAGGGGGTCAATAAATATTTGGTGACCAACTGAATGAATAACTGTAGCATTCATAGTCCTTCATCATCTGGTCCCACTCTGTTTTCTAGCCTCACCTCTTGCCATTCTCCCCTCTGTGTCAGCCATGCTAGCAGTCTCCCATGCACACCATTTGAGCCCCCATCTCTGTGCCTTTTACTCATACTCTTTCCTCTGTCTCGTATAAATAATCATGGATCTATGCAAAGATAGAGTTATAAGAATGTTCTTCACAGTCTGGGTTTGTATCAGTGAGAAATGTTAAACAGCCTAAATATCCATCAATAATTTATAAGTTAAAGAAATCATGCTAACTTGTACTTGATGGAGGGAAGTTTTGCTATATATATCAGAATTACGAATCCACATAGCCTTTGACCCAGAAATTCTGCTTTTAGGAGTTTATCCCACAGAGATACTGTTCATGCACCAAATGAATGTGTGTTGGTGAGTCACTGCAGTGCTTTAGTCACTCCTATTAGACACTGAGTGACAGAACTCATTAAACTATTATGTAGAGCTATATTTATTGACGTGGGATGACCATAATAGCTAACAGTAATTCAGCTTGCTATGTGTCAGGCACTGTGATAAGTGTTTCTATATATTTTTATCTCATTTAATCCTCATAACAACCCTGTGAGCTAGTTACTATAATAGTCATCATTTTACGGAAGAGGAAATGGACTCACTCAAAGAAGTTAATTTACTTAACCAGGATCTGACAAATCAGTAGCAAAGTGAGATATCCGAAACATATTATGACAAAACAGTATGTATACTATTTTTCAATTTTGTAAGAAACAAAAAAGATAGATAAATGTATATGTGTACATATAAAAAGATTGGAAAGAAATACATCAAAATGTTAACAATTGGATGGTGGCATTGTGGGTGCTTTTTATTTTCTCCTTTTCACTTGTCAGTATTTTCTGATTTTTCTATCAAATGTTGAGGCCAACATGGAAGAAGGAAGTGAAGCCAGAAGGCATACGAATTACTAAATTTAAAAAGTCTAGTGGTAATGCGGAATGATGACACAGATATGAGGGAAGTGTTTTTAGGCTGAGAGGAAAAAACTAGTGGGGAGGGAAAGCTTGCCCAAAGGGCAAGAGGATGGTCCCCGGGGCCAAGTGCAAGAGAAGGCAAGAGAAGCTATTGCTAAGGGCACAAGTGGGAGGGGGATCCTGGAGGAGGATGTATGTCCTTGCCCTGAGGCTGGGGTGGGGGGATGGCCAGGCATGGGCTCTTATGCAGAGAAGTGGGGAAGATGAGAGGGAGAGGGGAAAATTGAGGGAGTTCTTGCTTGATGACCTAGATCCTGTCCTTGAAATCCAAAGCCAACTCTCTACTGAGGGGTCTGGGGCAAGGGCGGGGAGGATGTGAGGAAAGGGAGAGAATTTGGAACAATCGCTGAGAGAAATTTGATACAGATATATAAAAGGACTGCCTTGCAGCCCCTGGGGCCCAGCTGAGGCTGGCTGGCCTGGCTTTGTAGCAGTGCCAACTTCATGACCTTCTCCAGCAAGAGGTGGCAGCTCCAGAGCGGGCGACAGAGAGAATGCATGGTGGGGTTCTCACAGGGCTGGGGATTGGCAGAGCAGGTGCTGCCGAAGGTCGTGAGGAGAGTAGGCCCAGGCAATCAACGCTAGCAGAGCTAAAATGGCTGATGGCAGGCTGACTTGGAAGGAGAAAGGGAAGCCAGGAGACTACTGATGATCTGTGGGAAAGGAGAGGGGAGGAGGGACAGGCTGCTAGCTGTGGGGCCCTAAGAGTGGCAGAGGGGGACCAACGGGAGGCTGAGGTTGGAGTGCTGTTTTTGAGTTTGAGATGTTGAAGTAGTCCCGCATGGGACCCTGGAGCAAGTGGGAAGGAGCAGCAACGAAACTGCATAATAAAAGGATGTAGATAGCATCCAAATAACTCTTACCCGATGGAGGGCCATTTGGCAATATCTATCATAATTACAAATACACATTGGTGCAGATACACTTACTTGCTTTTGTGCAACATGCAATGTGTAAGGTGAGTCATTGCAGTGTTATCTGCAGTGGCTAAAAGGTCATCAGTAGTGATTTGATTAGTTTAATAATGTTTCATAAAATGGAATGCTAGGTAGCTGTAAAAAAGGAGACTGCTCTTTACATGCTGAGGTAGAATGATCTCCAGAATATGTTGTTAAGTGGAAGAAGCAAGATGTGGAACAGTGTGAGTAGTTTGCAATCTTTTTACTAACATATGCATAAAATATCTCCAGAAAATTATTAAAAAACTGTTAATATTGGTTGCCTCCAAGGAGGAAGAGCTGTTGGCAAGCGAGCAGGAGTTGGAAGGAGACTTTTAATTTGTCCTTTTTTTTTGGTACCTTTTGAATTGTGAGCCATGTGTATATATCACTTACTGAGAAAATAATTAACTAAAAACATATCATATATAATTTGAATCTCTTTTATAGATATTAAATCACTAAAACAAAAGTGTAACAAAAATTTCCACTGGAGATTTCCTTCATACCAGTCAGCTTGCTGGGGTAATGGGTGGCGATTTGGATGAAATGAAATTGATCATATGCTGATAATTACTGAAGCTGGGTGATGGATGTATATGGGGGTTCGTTTTCATTTAAAACATGAAATTACCATTTTTATAGGTCAAAAATAGTCAAATTTCAGCAATTTTATGTGATTTCAGCTAATGCTGTTCTCACTATTTTTGTAAATTTTTCATAACACAAAAGTTTAAAACGACACACACACAAAAAGAACTCCCACTAGGCCTTTGCAAAGAACATTGGTGTACTTTCTCATCCTGGCTCTTGTATCTCATAATTGAGTGGAAATTCCCATTCCCACATCAACTTCTGAAACAGCAGTGCTGCCTTGCCGACTTCCCTTTATTATGGAACCCAGTACTGTTCTCAGGATTTTTCCTATTAACGACAATCTCTCCCTATCCTGTTGTGTGTTAATTGGCTACTACCTTATCCTTATTGTTGGTAAAGCTCATCCTGTTCTCAAAAAATCACTTCTTGAGTTTCTTATGATCACTTGACATTCTATTCCTGCCTTGCAGTCTATTATTAGCTACCCTAACTAATGTGGGGCCATGCCCTTATCCAGGTTACTTGTATTCATCCATCTGGGGGGCTGATGTCTCTCGGACATTCAGTATACATCACCGCAAAGGTCATCGGTAAGCACACTTGTGTTCAACCTTTCAGCCTCAAGCTATGTTGCTCATGTCTGTGCTTCTTACGTTACCTCAGAGGCTATAGCAACCTCAGACTGTCCCCCGACACCTGCTAATCCGTGCCTTGTTGTCTGTCCTCAGGAGGCAGGTGGCTTCCTCTTGCTGCTTACAGGCCCAGGCTTCCTCGCTGCGTCCCACAGTCTGTCAGCCACCTCTGCTTGCGTGTCTCACTGGCATGCCTAACTGAATAAGTTTTGCCAACTCTAAGCCTCCTCTTTCCCTCCTCTGTAGAGAGCCCCTCCGACCCCCTTCCCCAGGAAGTCTGGGTTTAGCATACCTCCTCTGTGCGCTCACAGCATGCTTTATCACCTGGAATTGAACTTGACTATTTGTCCCTCTTGCCCTGGACGGTGTGCTAAAGATAGAGACCGTGTCCTGTTTTCTCTTGAATACCTCACACTCAGCACAGCGCTGGGGACATAGTTAAATGTTCAAAATAATATACTTTTTAAATTTTAATTTCAAATACTTTCAACTTACAGAAAATTGTATGCAAAAATAGTAAAAAGAATTTTCACATGCCCTTTATCAAGATTCATCTGTTGTGAACATTTTACGGTTGCTTTGTCATTCTTCTCTCTCTACACACACACATACACGCGCGTGCGCGCGCACACACACACACACACACACACACACACATTTTTTTCCTGAAACACTTGATAAAAAGTTGCAGACATCATGTCCCTTTGCCCCTGAATACTTTAAAGTGTTTCCTAAGAACAAAGACATTCTGTTATATAAACGCAGTAGAGTTATTGAATTCAGGAAAAATAACATTAATACAGTACACTATTATATAATCTACAGTTCATATTCAAATTTTAATTGTCCCAATAATGTTCTGCATAGCTTTTTTTTAAAATACATGATCCAGTCTAGTATCACACGTTGTATTTAGTTGTCATGTCTCTTAATTCTCGAGTCTCCTTAAATCTGGAACAGTCCTCAACCTTTCTTTGTCTTTCATGACATTGACATTTTAGA
The DNA here is from genome assembly GCA_963575035.1 of Avahi laniger. Lineage (NCBI taxonomy): Eukaryota > Metazoa > Chordata > Mammalia > Primates > Indriidae > Avahi > Avahi laniger. The sequence continues at coordinate 7,211 of CAUYSK010027367.1, read as the reverse complement.
AGAATACAGACCAATTATTTTATAGAATATTCCTAAATTTGGATTTGCTTGATGTGTCCTCATGATGATAGTTGTGATACGCATTTTTGGCAGGAGTGAAACATCAAAGGCACATGGTTGTTGGTGATGTTAATGTTGATTACTTGGTCAAGGCGATGCCTGCCAGGTTTTTCCACTGTGAAGATACCATTTTCTTTTTGTATTTAATTACTAACATATGGGGAGGTACTTTGAGACTATGTAAAGATTATATTCTCATAAAAATTTCACTTACTCATTTTAGGATCCATTGATGACTCTTTCCTGAATCAGTTATTACTTTGGACGTTGCCAAATAGTAATTTTTCTAAGCAATACATACGTCATGCTTTTAAAAGGCTTATTGGGAAAAAAAAGTAATACCTATGCACTGATTAAATGAATCACCTATCTGTCCTACAGAAGGGATGCCTCCTTTGCAAGGACAGTAGCCTCTGGTTGGCAGCAGGAGTGAAAGAGTCTAGGCAGAGACAAGCTGGCAACTTGGCTCTGAAGCACGTGATACTTTATAGTTCTTAGAAACCTTAGATGAGGCTGGTTCTCCTGCAGCCACCCTGCCTTTATCAGGGCCCAGATGGACTTCATGGCTTTCCTAAGATAGTCTCCATTGCTGAGGGCTAGCAGCAGCCTGTGGGTCCCTGTGGGTCCCATGCCTGCCTGCCCTTGCTATTTTCCATCAAACTTGAGAGCAGAAAGGGTCAAGAGGGTACTCTTGCCTTTCATTTTAACTTATTTGAAAATGTGAAATATAATTTGGAATTCCACACAAGCTCTTCTGCCATTCTGGACACCCACATTTTGAGTCACTTGGATCAAGGCATCGTTTTCATGTGGATTCATGAACAAAAAGGGAAAGGGCACAATGACTACCTGGAGAGCAGAGTGAAATGCACAGCAGGGCTATCTCTGTTTGGGGACTTTATTAGTTTCCTGGGGCTGCCCTAACACAGTAACACAAACTGGGTAGCTTACAACAACAGAAATCTGTTTTCTCACAGTTCCAGAAGCTAGGAGTTTGAAATCAAGGTGTTAGCAGCGCTGTACTCCCACCAGAGCTTGTAGGGGCGGATTGTTCCTTGCCTCTTCCAGGTTCTGGTAGCCCCAGGCATTCCTTGACTTGTGGCTGCACAACTCCAATCTCTGTCTCCATCTTCACATGGCCCTCTTCCCTCTATGTCTATCCATGTCTTTGCATGGTATTTTCCTGTGTGTGTGTGTATGTGTGTCTGTGTTAAAACTTACCTCTTCTTATAAGGACACAAGTCATATTGGGTTAGGGCCCACCCTAATGACCTTATCTTAACTTGATTACATCTGCAAAGACCCTATTTCCAAACAAGGTCACATTCACAGGTTCTGGAGGTTAGGACTTCAACATATCTTTTGGGGGAACATGATTCAATCCATAACAGGGACCATATTTGAAATCCAACTCACTTGAGAACACAAAGTGGAATGCTGTTCTGTATAATGCTTAGCTCAATATAGCAGAACTCTTTGTCTCCCCTGCTCACTTTGGTTTTGGTTGGCTTGCCAACATGTAAGGAAGGAAAATAAGATAGGCAGAACATGCTCAGCCCTCTTGAAATAGACTTAGGACATAATTTTCTAGTGATCACAAGCTATTCATGTAACCATTACATAGAGGACAATAATAAAGAGGAACCACAGTGTAGAGAGCTCTGACCCTTGCATTCCCGCATATAATTCTAATAATTGCTTTATGATATAAATATATTTGTCAGCATTCGACAAATGGGAAGCATAAGACCCAGAGAGGCAAAGTTACTTCCCACAGGTCACACAGCTACTGACATAGTACATTCTATGCAAGGCAGGATCATTTCTGTGATACATAGAGCCTAGCCCTACGATAGGCACTCAGTAATTATTTGATGGCTGAATAAGTGAATGAATGATTAAATCTGGGACTATAGCTCTGCTCTTCATTACTCTTTCCATGGTACCTCACAAATAACTGTAGACTGAGGTGCGGTCCCAAGACAGTGATTGGGTTATAGACCTTCTGAATTCTGTGGCAATAAGCATGTCAGTCTGTAATTGCTTCTTGTTCCTGCTCCATGCCTGATAAAGTGATCAAGAAGCTGTTTTGTCAAGATACTTAAACCGGTGGCTTCTAATTTTACTTGAGCTGCATAACATTTGTCTAAAATTATGTGTACACTAAAGGTGGGCCTTGTCACAGGAAGAGTTTTGCTATAACAATGTAACAAGGAAATAAAGAATTTAGCATGTTACTTTCATATCTTTAAAATGGAATGATGGAATTCCCTTATGCCCATTTCGGGTCCCCATCAGCATCACTGAGGCAGCCAGGGAAGCTTCGTTTAGCCCAGCCAATAAGGACTCATTGACACACTACTGTGTGCCCAGCCCTAGGCTAGGTACTAAAGGGGGAGAAAGAAGAGAAAGATCTCTCAAGGAGCTTCCAGTCTAGTGAGTGATGTGCCATCCACATGGCAAACAATGAGCAGAGCAAGGAGAAAACTAACATCTGCCGAGCATCTGTTAGGTGCCAGACACTTTACAAACCTTGTAAGGCAGGTTTTACCCCCCATTTAGCAGATGAGCAAACTGAGGGGCAGAGAGGTTTAGACAACTTGTCCAGGATCACGTATCGAGTAAGTAGTAGAACTGGGATTCAAACCCAGGCCCCTATAGCTCAAAATAAGAGAATACCGTAAGACAACTGATAGTCAAGTGCCAGCTTGCCTGGGCCAGTTGAGATGTACTGAAGACGTTTCAGGGAGATGCATGGAAAGTATGAAGGCCAAGATGTGGCCTCTGGGAGACAGGGTGTGTCAGGAATCTGACAGCCTGTACCAGTGCTCCCATCCCAAATCCCTTTATAACCTGCCCTGTCACAACCACCTGTTCCCAGTGAAGGGCTCAGGCTTTGTCTACCTCCTCTTCTGGTGTACTTGGGTAGGGGTGGAGAGGAAGCTGGTATAGATTTCTACGTTCAACTCAAACTGCCCCCTCTCTGAGGCTAGCTGAACTGTTATTCTTTCAAGTGTCTGACCTCCTGGGCCAATTTCTCCATGTGTCTCAACCCCCAAAGCGCCTCTCCCTCTGAACTGAGAAGTGCCTCTCATTTCAGAGCTATAGGACCCCACACCCTCCTGGCCTGCCCCTCCCCACTTCCTATTGTTATGCTTCTATTCACATCAAAGGGGTGAAAGGAATTTAACATGTTTCTGCTTTTCTTCTGTGGCAGGGAGAAGAGCTGGCTTAGTCAGATATAGAAGCTTCTCAGTCTGTTCGAGCCACTACCAATGGACTAACTCCATCTGAAACATCGGATCCATAGATAAAATAAAAGAAAGGCACTTGCATTCTTTGACTTTTTTTCCCAGTGGAGAAGTTAAGATAAGGAAAAGTTTGTTCCTAAGTCTGTCATTCTAGTTCTCATGAGTCAAGGAGTTATGGTGTATGGGGTAGGCCTCTCTCGAAAGAAAAATCGGATAAATGAAGGGTTTTGTTGGGCCCTTAAAAGAAATATAGGATTGTGCTTGAGGGTTTTTTTAAACTTTTTATTTTGAAATAGTTATAGATTCACAGGAAGTTGCCCTTCACCCAGTCTCCCCAATGATTACATCTCACATGATTATAGTACAATATAAAGGCCAGAATATTTGACACATAGGTACAATGCGTGTGTCTGGAAGGCTCACAGAAAATTCCAGAAATCCCCTCGTAACTACAGATTTATAGTCTATCCTCTAGCAATTTGGGCTTTTCAAATGAAACTGGTTCATGTGTGGAATTTAGTTCCTGGTTTGATTAGGAATGTGTATCTATGTGATGTCTACAAGGCTCATTCCATGAGATCATCCACATTGGAGCCCGACTCCCCAGGACTCCTTTGTGGATAGGAGAGCTTTACTGGGCACTCTATAGCCCACGTAATACCGTCAAAAAGTAATGAGTCACAGTCATGCTAAGACTGGGAGGGGCTGGCAGAAATGAAGCCATGGGCATGTCATGACTAGGGTCAATTTGGATCCCCCATTCTCTCTCCCTTGGACTCTTGACATCTTTCCACTTTGCACGAGCTTTACTTGCTCTTCATTTCACAAACAGCACCATGCTCTCCCTCAACTGGACAGCAGCACATTCTCAAAGTCAGGCTAGACCCATTAGGGTGGTGCCCTTTAGAAGAAGTGACTTCAAACTAATGGCTCCCTCCACAGCCACCCCAGAAGTAGAGGTGGGATAAGGAATCTGCCTCTGAGCCAGGAGACACTGCAGTCTGGGCAATAGGGCCCCAGTTCCCTGCTTTCTGAGTAGGGACCCCTGCTTTCCTTGTGGAGAGGAGACTAGAAATAGCGAAGGAGGGAAGGAGAATAGAACAGTGAGGGAGGGAAAGAAGAGAGAATGCAGCTGGCTCTGTGCCCTCCAAGTGCCATTGCTCTGGGTCCACTTCACAGCCTACAACCAAAAGCCCTCAATATGCATGATGAATGCAGCTTCTTGTGTCTCAAGGTTTTCCTCCTCACTGAACAACCCATCAGTGTAACTTCCAGTGTAGTATCCAAAGTGAAAGATACTTCCAACTAATTTAATAATCTTGATAATCTTGTACTCAGCTGCTTTGGGTTATTTTAAGGGCTCATTTTTGTGACCACTTTTGTGTCATCTTTTTTTTCAACCTATGCAAAGTGGAAAGAACACAGGGCTAGTGCATGGTCTGAATGCTGGTCTTGGCTCTGCCTCTGACTCGCTGGGAGGCCTTCTTGGAGAGGGCCAGTAACTTCATCTTTCAGAGCCTCAATTTCCTCAGCTGGAAAAGAGGGATAAACAATAACTGCCCTTCTGATCTCACAGTGCTGGTCATTGAGATAAAAAGAAGGCCTAGAAAAGTTTTTGTAGGGAAAATATAGTAATTAATACATTATTAAAAGACCACTAAAAATACTTTGTTTTAAAATGTTCTTCAATGTTTAGAAAAACATCTTGGGGAGTAGAAGGGAACAAAAAAGAGTAAAACATTCTTAAAATAACTCTTAAAGCCTTGTCTATAATATTTTACCTTAGGTGTTTTTTTGTTTTTGTTTTTTGCTTATTTTAACTCAATTCCTAGTATTGTTCATTACATTTTTCAGTACGAGGGCAAGGTTGGCCATAAAATATTATTAAATACATTAGAATGTGGGATAAAGTGATCCAGATAATTATTTACATGGCAGTAGAGATACACTAAGAATTTTATTTCATACATAAAGACAATCCTACTTTTTAGTAGGATTACTATTTCACAACAGCAAATTCTGTATAGGTCATTTGATCTTAAAGTAGAAAGTTAGTCATAACCCCTGTGGTGGCCTATCACCAGGCCAGTTTGAGAAACTCTTCACCTGGTCATTTTTTGAGAGGGCAGATTGCCCTGAACTGGATCCCTGGGGCTTTGAGCTGAGAACTTCATCAGATTCCTGCTAGAGGCTAATTAATCATCAAATCAGCTCATTGCAAAACCAAGTAGCCATGCTGATCCATTAATGCAGGTCCCCAGAGTCATTAGGGCAGCAAAAGAGAAGGAAATGGTCTAATCCCCTCCCAGGACTAAAGGGGAGAAGTTCCTGAGATCTAATGAGTTCCTGCTAAACTGGGGGGTGTGCTCCAGGAATTATGCTTTTTCTACCTTTCCAGTAATATTCCTTTCAAAAAGTTACCCAGAAAACAAAAGGGCCTATTGTATTGCCCAGCAGTGCTCAAGCATTTAAGGCTCCCTTCTTGGTGTAAGCAATTCAATACTCATGCAGAGCTACAGGCTAAGGCTGCCCACCAGGTTGGAAAGTGAAATAGCAGTCATCTAACTGCCCTTCCTGCCTATATGATGTCAAACTGGTCTAACTGATTTCTTTAAATGCATTTACCAGTTATTTCGGTCTATAGCAAATCTTCTCTTTGTTCGGGGAGAGCTGGTGGTTTGCAATTTGGTTCATATCTGGGTCAACAGTTACTGTCAAGAGGGAGTAACTTTGATAATTGCTCAATTTTTTTGCTGATTGCTCTGAAATATTTAGCTGTCCACATGATGCCATAATAACTGGTTGAAAAGTGAAAAGGCCTTTAAGTGGAGCAATTGATTGCTTGCATGGTAGCAAACAATCTGGTTTTCTGCTGTTGTTGCTGAGATGACTGGTTGTTTTTGTGTTGTGTATGCACATACAATGTCAGTTTCTTTTTTTACTGAGTTGCCCCAAAAGTTAACTCCCTAACCAGAAGGAAGCATGCTATAAATCACAGACTGAAGCCAGACAGACCTAAGTTTATTAGCTGTAGAATCTTTGAAAAGCCAAACAATATCTCTCTGCTGTAGTTATCTCATCTATAAAGTGGGCATGGTGATATCTGCCCTGTAGTATTGTTGCAAGATTATTAGGAGGCTAGTCAGTGTCTACCCTATGCCAGGCAGTCAGTACTTCTTAACTTTTAATACAATCTGAGGATCTTGTTAAACTGCAGACCCTGATTCAATTAGTCTGGGTTGGAACCAGAGGCTCTCCGTTGCTGGTAAGCTCCCAGGTGACACCCTTGTTGCAGGGCCACAGTCCTCACTTGGAGCACCAAGGGTCTAGATATCATTTGGAAAGTGCCTAGCATATTTAGTGCTTAATATTAATACCTTGCCACCCCAGAACAATTCAATCACTCATTTAAAAATGACTGAGAAGAAACCCCTTTTCCACAAAGTAACACCAGTCTACCAATAGCTATAATTCCCATAGCCTTAACAAAAGTCGTCTCATCACGATTGGCCATGATTAGTAATTTCTGAAGGCAGGTAATGGATACATAGGAGGAGTTTATTATACTATTCTCTTGACTTTTATAAGTGTTTAAAATTTTCCATAATAATTTTTTTTTTTAATTGAGCCAGAGTCTCACTCTGTTGCCCGGGCTAGAGTGAGTGCCATGGCGTTAGCCTAGCTCACAGCAACCTCAAACTCCTGGGCTCAAGCAATCCTCCTGCCTCAGCCTCTCGAGTAGCTGGGACTACAGGAATGCACCACCATGCCCAGCTAATTTTTTCTATATATTTTTAGCTGTCCAATTAATTTCTTTCTATTTTTGGTAGAGACGGGGTCTCGCTCTTGCTCAGGCTGGTCTCGAACTCCTGAGCTCAGAATGATCTGCCCGCCTCGGCC